>JARHVA010005797.1:830000-997500 GCA_037957365.1 Torreya grandis
CTATAATTAATAACAATAACCATTTTGAATATATATATCTCTAGCCAAAAATTAATGAGGCCTCTATAAATAAATTAGAATTTTTATATAAAATAAAAAAATTCATTAATTTGCACTGTATTCATAGAAAATATGAAATTTGGTTACTTGAGTATGGCTAATGACACCCAATTTATAGGTCTTCCTACTTGCTTGAATAACCTATTTAGGCTTTTTTCACTGATTCCTAGTCATCCATAGCCTTTCAAACTTAACCCTTATAGACCCAAGTAGATCTCTTAGGCCCAGATATATCCCCCTAGGTCTCATTCCCTCTTGACAATAGTGACCAAGTTGGATAGGAGCACTGAAACCTAGGGTGTCTAGTTTTTAGCACTATTGTCTAAGTGTACTTCTAGTCCAAACAATCATATTTTCCATAATCCTCACCCTAATTCATGTTAGCCTAATGCAAATTAATTTAACCCAAAATTACTATAAAAGGCCATTCAAAGTACATTTATAGGGTTTGGCACTCATTTATAAGAGAGAAAAAGGAATACAAGCAAGACTACTCAAGCACTCTTCCATATTCTCTACATACAACCATCCAACAATATTTCAAGATTATTCAAACCTTTACACCAATCCCTAGTCATTCTAAGTACATCTAGTTTTTCATTTACTTAGATTCTCATCACACTATTATACTAATCACTTCATTAGGAAAACTACATATAACTTGATTCCTCATCAGAGTATTGGTATGTAGGCAACATGCCCACATACAGGGTGTGAAGTGCATCCATCATATCCTTTACACACTAACCTCTTTTCCCTATTTTCCAAAGTTTCACTTAACTATATAGAAGACATAAGAACATTAATAATCATATCTATAGGTATTTTTGTTGAAAATGAGGATCTAAAATTTGTAAATAGGCTCACATAGACGTTGGTGAACAAAACCAAGAAAAATCATATCTTTGTGAACAATTTAGGCAACAGTAGCGAGACCAAGACTAAAAAACTAGACAATAGGGTATCCTATTTTTAGTGGTCCTATCTAATCAAGAAATGAACTTTAGATCTTAGTTTGTGACAATGTCCTAGTCCTATTCCTCTAGTATCAGACTCTGTCTCAACTGTAATAGCCTAGAATAAGCTAAGTCATATTTTATCTCACTCATTACTATTTTAAAAAAAGGAAAAAATACAACTTATTTAAATAAATTAGTGGCTTAATTATTGCATATTATTTACTAATTTTATCTACTTAGACCTCTTTTTTAAATAGGAATAAAACTCCATTATTCTTAAAAATAATAAATCATTTGGTGAACCCGACTTCACATTTTTCATAAAAACCCTAGAAACCCTAGGGTAAATTCCTAGCTGATTTCTCTCATAAATTTCTAATTTTTCCTTAAATACTAAAATCAGAAACTCCTCTAAAATTTTAAATTTTTTTATTAAAATTTAAAATAAAGTTATTTCAAACCCTAGTTGCATCAACTAGTTTCCAGTAAATTTCTAATAATTTTTCAATCATTTTCTAAATTTTTAGCTACATACTAAAATCATAAAATCACTTAAAATTTCAAAAATCCATAGTAATTTTCAAAAAAAATATTTTTTCTTGAATCCCTAGTTGCATCTACTACTAGGTCCCATTAAATCACTTTCCCATAAATTTCTAAATTTTATATTACATAATTACCTCAAAAAATCAATTTTAATTTCAAAAATTCATAGTATTTTGTAAAAATATTTTTGAAAAATTCCCTATTTGCATATACTAGCTCCTATTTTACTTCTTAAAGTATCACCTTACATCTTTGATATCTTAGTATCCTTTTTATACAAATTTTAGTTCACTATTTTTAGGACCTTGTGTTTCTTATATTCAGTACTTTCCCTTTCTAGGACATTTCCTAGTAAAACTTATTACAAAACATTCAAACACATGTCAAGTTGTTTTCTTACTTTAACAATGCCCCAATATACTAGTTTTGATGAGACTGATAAAAGAGAACTTCAATAAATCTTAACCAAATAGCTTAACATGCAAGATGACATGCTTAGAATTCTATAAGAGGAAAAAAAAAGTGAACAATGGTCAATCTTCTCAAACTACAGAGCAACCAATTTTAAATGACACTATGGGGGCAATTATGTCTCAACAACCCCCTATAGTAGCCCAACCTACATATATGCCACTAGTTATAGCTAGTACATCCCTATTTCTTGATGTGGTAGCCCTTGTGCAAGAGATAAGATCTCTTCAATCTAAGGTGTTACATCTTGATTAAGGTGCCATTAGACCTATGTAGGATTTAGATTATTTTGCTCTTTTTCATATAGCATTGGCACAACATAGTGATTCTAGTCCCTTGAAAATAGGATTTGTTCAACCCAAGATCACTCTTTATGATGGTAAGGATGATCCAAAGACACACTTGAGATATTTTCACATAGCATGCTTGGTTTATGTGCCAAATGATTGGTTACTAACCAATTTATTTTCATAAAGTCTAAAGAATTATACTTTACAATGCTTCTATAGTTTACTAAGTTAGTCAGTCAATGCATTGAATCCTTTAGCTAACATGTTCCTATCATATTTAGTATCAACATTAGTGATAAGATCTCTTATGTATAAATTGCACAATAGAAATAGAAATCAAATGAGAATCTCATAGACTATGTGCTTTAATATAGGAGCATCTTGGCTAAGATGACTAGCCCCATGGTAGATCTGAAGTTATAGGATCTCTTCAAATAGATTCTTCTACCAAAATTACATGAATATATTATGTTCAAAATATTCTCTTCCTTTACTAAATTGTGTCATACACTAAAAGAAAGAGAAGTAAAACTCATTTCAATGGGAAAACTAAAGTATAACAAGCATCCTAGACACAACAAATAAGAGTAATCACAAAGTCCCATAAAAGCTCAAAGTCAATGATAATAAGAATTAAAATTAACCAATAGTCAATGTGGCTTTAGATCCCCCTTAGCGTGTGGTTTTATCACCACCTCCTCAGTGTGCATTTACCAATCTACCAATTTCTCTAGACAAAGTTTTATAGTAGTTATTGAAATGTAACATCATCACTCTCCCTCCTATTTGATAAGTTGACCCAATAAAGCCTCTTCCATAGGGATATGATCAATAGGCATTTTGTGATTTTCACAAGGCACTAGGCCACACTACAAATAGATGCATTAGTTTGAGACATAAGATACATGACTTGATATATGACAACCTACTAAATCTTGGCATTTTATTTAAACCTCCATAGGCTAAGCCAACACAAGATAAAGCTTTTAAATAATCTTGGATCCATCTCCACAACATTCTAAATAAGAGAAAGGGGACACATTAGGTGTTCACCACACATACCAAGCACATCCTCCACCAATTACATACCAAACACCTTCACTTGAATCACATCCATTGAGTGGTATGATAGGTGTGTGTGAGTCCAAGGTTCCAACTATACCTTTGCTATCCTTCTTAGATCAAGAGATTATTAAGGATAATTCATATTATAATGTACTTTTTATCAGAACACATATTCATAATGAGCCCATTCATAGTGTTCTAATCAATAATGGTTCCAATGTCAACATGTGCACCATTACATTATTACAACATTTGGGATATTTAGAGTAGGATATCACTCAAATATATATAGTTATCAATGGATTCAATGGGCACATATAGAGATAATTGGGTGAGATTGTACTTCCTCTATAGACTAGGCCAACACATGTCACCACACATTTCACCATAGTTCCTACTATAGGAGTTTTTGATATGTTACTTGGTCACCCATAGATTCATAAAATTCAAGAAGCACCATCTATAATTAAAAAATATGTGAAATTCATTCATGATAATCAAGTTATTATAGCTAGTGTATTTCCATATGAGTTACCACTCCCCACTTTAGATCCATCTCCTTTTTAGTCACCAATTCTTGCTTCTCCACCAATTTTAGTTTCCCCACTAGTTATTTTACTCTGGTATAGATTCAGACATAGTTGAGGCATCCATCACTAGTACAGAGGATTCATACATCTCCACCACTTTAAGACTTTAGATAGCTTCCAGCTATAGTATTCACACCTACAGCAATGTCATTGAGATCTCATGCATCTAAACATAGAGCACATGTTTAAAGATCTTCTCCTACTTCCATATGGGTCCCTAAGAGCCCTACCATTGAATCCACTTATTAGAGTTATATATGGACCCCACAGTCAATTTCTACTTCAAATATTTTAGGACATTTATAATGCACATAGATTTCAAAATCATAGTCTCAACCTTTGTATCATGCTTCATAATCACACATGATACCTTTTTTTGATACAAGACACCATGACAGGGAGTCTCATCTAAGACTCATTAGTTAGTATCATTTATTCTTAGTCTTTCTTGTACATATCTTATTTCAAAAATACAAAAACAATTAACATTTCAAAAATACCAAAAACATTCAAATACATACAAAAACATTTAGATTATATGCATCATCTATGCTTTACGTTGCTACTACTATGCTGGGACTTACATTTATTATTCCATGCTATTGTTTGTCGATTTAGCTACATTACCATTCTTCACTTGATCTTCTTTGAGTGTGTGTAGTGACATCCATATCCTTGATTGCTTCACTCTACCCATTGAAGGGCATCCTACTATATTTGAGAACACACATCAATATACATACCCATTGGGGGCATCTTCTATATGACTACACCATCCAAGTTATGTCATTCCTACACTACACTCTCCAAGTTATCATGCTAATGTACAATACTTTATAGATTACATAGATTACTATATTGACATTTCAATAGTATCTACAACTTGTGTATCTCTTTAGTATTTACCTAGTCTTATACTAAACATGTCTAACATACTTTCACTCTTGATTTAATTAGTTAGATGTGATTATATCTTTCTAGTTATTGCATGCTTTTTCTTCTTTCTTCACATAGCTTATTGGATTTCATTTCCAATTCTTGCTTGTCTCTTGGGTGTGCCTTAGGACATTTTCCAATGTCCTTCACTTTTATTCATGTGTGTGTGTACCTTTGGACATTTTCCAATGTCTCTTTCTTGCACTCTTATATGTGCCTATATCCTTTGTGCCAATCTTTCTTGTTATATGGTATGCATATGCAACATTTGAACATGCTTTATATGTTTGCTTTCTAGTATGAGTGACATGTGCACATGTCCCTTGTTTGCTTGGAATCTTGGCCACTATTGTATGCTTATTACTTTATGTTCTTGTTGGTTGATTGATTTTTCTTACTTGTCCTTATTTGTAAATCTATGATCCATATCATTCATTTATCTTGCTTTTTTAGATGCCATGATGGACATCATGCTCCATCTCTCCTTGAAAAACTAACCACTAACAATTAACATTTCTAGTTCTAGTTTAGTACATTACACATGTTATTTATATTGTTATATCTATCTAGGCATAGCCTTGTTGATCTAACAATCTCTTAATACAAATATTGCTATATCTCAAGATATCTTATCAATTATCATTATTATATCATATATCTATGTAACATAACACACTTACGAGGCTATCTCTTTTGATGGTAGTCACTAAAAGGTCTTCATTCCTACCCTTAGAAGAGGGGGTAATAAACATGGTTTTTTCATAAAGATCAGATCTCTTAGTGGTCAAAACAATAGTTTTTAAAACACTCAAAACTGAATCAAGACATCAAATTAGGTAGAATAAACCAAGTAGACAATAGAGAATCTAGAACAATCATCAGATTTGGCCCTGGATAATAGTACCAAAGTTGGACTATAGCACTAGATAATATGGTGTCCAATTTTTGGTGCTCCTATCTAGGCATACATAAAGGTAAGTTTAATCATAGGTTTGTTAGTACATCAAAGTCTAGATTTAGCATGTTTCAGTATAGTTTTTGCTCAGAGAATCTAGATATAGGGGCATAATGTGTAACATGATGGCTCTCACTTTCAATTTTAGATAGAAGTTGATATAAATTTTAGATCAAAATCCATGTTCCAAACACTAGTTATTGGGGGAAATGTGCATGGCACATTGGTCCTCTTCTCTTTTTGAGTTTAGTTTATTTTTCCTGAGCATTCTCAATAGTTGCATGCCTTAATCCATCTGTAGGTGGTTGGCATCATTTTTTTAATTTTGGATTTCATACAAGCTTAATTTCTCAAGTACCTAAGTTCTTGAGTTGGCTTCCATATAAGCCTATTGCATCAATTTTAGAGTGGCTTTCATACAAGCCTAGTCTCCATCTTTTGAAATCACTAAGAGTAACCTAATTTCTATCATACATTTGGTTATCCATTTTAATATTGTTAGATTATAGTACATTCATGGGATTCAAGATCCATCTCATATGACATCTATTCTATACTGGTATTGCTTCATAGCTTCACTTCATAGGGCAATGATGGATCCAAAGGATTATCTATCCTTTGTATTCTTGAGCCACCTATTCATAGGGATTGGACATAGTCCAAACATTGATTGACATATGCATGATTCATTAGCTTCACTTAGTAGGTGATGATGGCACCAAAGGGCTTGATTTTACATTCTTTAGCCACTTCTAAGGAATTGAACACTCAATTCCATTCATGATATTATTTTTATTACAACACACACCTATCACAATAGGTTTTATATTGGTTCACATACCCATTGAGGTGTACTCATTCCTTTCTCTTCCTCTCTCTCTTACTCAGATTTTGTACATTTTATTTTATATATAGATTTTCTAGTAAGAATTGATCTACTCTATGTTTTTAATTATAGATTCACACTTCACATCATGCTCTCTCTACACACATCCAACATCAAAAAACTTCATGAGCTTCACCTTTATAGGTAAGTTTAGGTATGCTTTATATTTTTCCTTTATCCTAGAATTTTGTTTTGTTGCATCACTAGAATAAAGTGGGGGGGGGGGAGGAATGTAGTCATATAAAATGCAAAGTCTAGTTGCTTGAGTATGGCTAATGACACCTAATACATAGGTCCTCCTACTTACTTTCACAACCCTTTTCAGTTTTTATTTCACTGATTCTCAGTCATCCATAGCCTTCCAAACTTAACCCTTTCAAATCTAGGAAAATCTCTTAGGCTTAGATCTATCCTCCTAGGTCTCATTCCCTCTAGACAATAGTGACCAAGTTGGACAGGAGCACTAAAACCCAAGGTGTCTAGTTTTCATCACTATTATCCAAGTGTACTTTTGGTCTTAATGGTCATATTTTCCCTAATCCTTATCCTAATTCATGTCATCCTAATACGAATTCATTTAACATGATCATTAAATCCCATATAAAAATCCATTTAAATTATATTTAAAAGGGTTGACACTCATTTATAAGAGATAAGAAAGAATAAAAGTAAGACTACTCAAGCACTCTTTACTATTATTTGCATACAACCATCCAATAGTATTTCAAGCTTATTCAAACCTTTATACTAGTCCCTAGTCATTCTGAGTACACCCAGTTTCACATTTAATTGAATTTTCATCACACTATTACACCAAACACTTCAATGGGAGAACTACGTATAGTTTAATCCCTCTTTGGAGTATTGGTATGTAGGCAGCATACCCACACATAAGGTGTGAAGTGTGTCTAGTGTATCCTTTACACACTAACCCCTTTTCCTTATTTTTCAAAGTTCCATTTAATTGCATAGAAGATATAATCACATGAATAATTAGCTCTATAGGGATTTATATTAACATAAAGGATTTTAAATTTGGTACACTGGCTCACACATATGATTCAAATAAAACCCCAAAAAATCATATCTCTATGAGTAGTTTGGATAACAATGGTAAGATCAGGACTACAACATCAAACAATAGGGTGTCCTATTATTGACAATCCTATCTAATCAAGAAATGAACTCTAGATCTCAGTTTATGATAGTGTCCTAGTGTTCTTCCTCTAATATCATACTTTGTCTATAACAACCTAGAATAAGCTAAGTCATATTTTCTCTCACTCATTACTATTTTTAGAAAAGGCAAAAATACAACTTGTTTAAATAAATAAATGGATTAATTATTGCATATTATTTATTGATTTTATCAACTTAGACCTATTTATTAAATAGGAATAAAACTCCATTATTCCCAAAAATAATAAATCATGCACCATATCATATTTTTTGGATAAAATACCATCTCATTTAACTCCATTTACATCTGCAGTCTTGAAAGCTCATTCTTAGAAAATTAAAGAGTTTTTTGGCCTCAAATTGAATCCTAAAAGATCAATTAGAGATGTCAAAATTAAAATTATATGCTAATTATATTTTATTATGGATTTGATTACAATGCATATCTCAACAAAGTCAATCACTAGGTAGATTAAAATTGATATACTATAAAGTCATGAAATCAAATTTCACGACTACAAACTAATGGATAGCTCAACAAAGTCACATTTTATAATGCATGATCAAGTTTGCATGGATTTGAGTTTTAGATCAAAGATTTTTAAAAATATTTATATTTATATGATTTTTTTATCC
This sequence comes from Torreya grandis, assembly GCA_037957365.1. NCBI lineage: Eukaryota > Viridiplantae > Streptophyta > Pinopsida > Cupressales > Taxaceae > Torreya > Torreya grandis. The sequence continues at coordinate 838,574 of JARHVA010005797.1, forward strand.
AAAAAAAAGGGTACTCACAGACAACATGATACTTTGCATGGGGAGTACACAATTTTAAAATGCTTTATTCAAACCATAAATATGAGATAAAATAATGATATAATTATTGTTTTATGTATTTTAGACATAGGTTATCACTAAAAAATGATAGTAATGGATAAAATAAAGGCCTCATAGATTAGACACCACAAAAATCCACCTTGTATTTTATGAAATCACGGCTTGGTAGTACAATATAACACCAATACAAAGAATAGTAGACAAAACAAGGTTATGGAATATAATAACAAAATATTTTGAAAAATAGGTAGATAAAATGAAAAAATCATGTCTCCATTTTAATATAATTCATCATCATATGACCATAAAGTGATAAGATTTAAAGTTACAGATAGTATACAACACACAACCAAGAAATGACAAGAGTTATCAAAATAATTAAGTATTATTTAATTTTCTAAAAATATCCCACCACTAGATGCATAATTAAATACAAAATGATTAATTGATTGATCAAACACTATCTAATAAAAATACATAGTGAATGAAAATGATATCTAATATTGGATTAGACAAATAAGATAATTTATTTTCTACCTTCCTTTGTTAATGTCATGTATTTTGAGTGTAATGTCATGCCTTGGTTTTTATGAATTTGAACTTGTCTCTACTATTAGGATGGTTTCATGATTTGAATCCTATGAAAATGATGTGATTTGAAATTTGATGGACTCAAATATTTGACAATTTGACTGCAAGGCTTGTTAAACCACACTAAAAATACCATGTCATCAAAAGGAGGCTCCCACTATGGTTGCCATTCTAAGATGGATATTTTGAGAAATAGATTATGATATCATTAAATTAACCAAAATCTACACAAAACATCAATCTAATATTAAAATTTAGATCTAAAAGGATCATAGTACAAAAAATAATGAAACATTTATACTTGCATCACAATCCTTTATCCAAATGCTCAAAATCAATATCCAACAAAAGAAAGATTCAATGCTTAATTGATTACTTAATTGTAGACTCAGATTTTCTTGGACAACATGTGATTATCTTCAAAATATATTTATTACTAGATTAGTGAATTATTTATGGGTTGACTAATAATATTGGTATGAGAGGATCATAGATTTCTTAATTGGATTCTCATAGAGGAGTGGTTGGATTTAAATAGAGAGAAGAGAGGGAGATTTTATGGAATTTAAAATTCAATGGAATTATCTAGAGATATAACTCTATATAGATTTGGAGGAGGATTCAAGAATTTTATACTCCACTAGAGGAGCCTAATGGGGTTGAGTGGGGATTTAGATAGGTTTATAGGAAAACTAGGTGGAGACTAGGTACTAGGCATGTAGGATAACCTAGGGGATAGGTGGGTAGGTTGGATATGGAAATTTTAAATTCCTAAACATTAGATAAGTGGTATTAGTTAGTAGATAATGGGGATTTATATGAATTAATTAGTTCATTTGATTGGAATAAGTTAATAAATGAATAATAATGGAAATGGGTATTAGATAAAATACTAGAAGTATTATTAAATATGAATTAGATAAAACTATATGGGATTAGTGATGTTAGTGTAGAAATTAACAAGTTATCAAGGGCAATAAAATTTAGATTCATACACCTAAATAGTCCAAATTGAACTCAAGCCCATGTAGTTCACCCAAAAGAGGGATAAAATGGAATGAGGAATATAATAAAATAATAAGAATGGATCAATGTGAATGATTCAGTTATACCTACCAATGTGGAGATGCTTGTCCTTATTAGAATTAGTATAAATAGAATGGTCAATGGGTTAATTTGATCAAAGAGAAAGGGATAACTACTAATTTTACACAATGGAGAGAAGAATGATCATTTAATGGACCCATAATCATGGATTAATGATAAACTTGTATAGAGGATAGGTATGAATTTGGGCTTCCTACTAGTATAAAGATGCACATCTTAACTATCAGGGATTACTATTCATTTGTGATTTTAATTACTCTACATTTGGGTGATGTTTGGGATTTGCCTTAGATAAATACCACCCATTTCATTTATTGATAGCTCTATTTTCCTAGTTTTATTGTAGCACATAATGGTATGTACCATGATATAAAACACAATGATGACTTGGCCATAATGTGCATAAGTACTGACTCCCAATCTAATAAACAATGCACTAATAATAAAGACCATGATGATAATGTTGATGTATGAGTATGTATAAACTCAAGTACAATGCCAAAAATAATCACCTAATGAATACATACATATTGATTCAAGCTACAACAATGAAAGAAAATAAATAGGCAAACAAACAAATAAACAACTAAGAAAACAAACACACATGAAGCTTGAAAGTAAAAGAAAAAAACATCATGTCTTTAACCAAGTCAACATCCACATGTAATGTCTCAATGGAATGATAAAATAATGGTTCCCCCAAACAATACTATATTCAATGAAATGACATGTGGAGATAAGATACCTGGTATAAGCTTGATGCTTTAATTTTTTCCAATAGGGTGATATCTATGAGTGTGGCCTAAAAGTGTGAATTAGATGGTACCCTTAAGCAAAAATACCTACAAAGGGAAGGTCACACCCACAAATATACTTGATATAAAATTGAAACTTGGATGGTTCTCCTAAGCAAGAATATATTCAAAGGAAAGGTCATACCCCCAATGTGAGTGGAATGGATTGGAACTAACAATTAATTTAACCCAGTAGGGTGGATCAAGGATTGCTAACTAGGTTTAGGACAAGATAAATGTTTTTAGATTTTAGGGTTTTATATCTCTCTAGAAAATTGTAAGTCATTTTGAATATTTAGGATTTTGAAATGTTCTAAATTTTTTTGGAATTTATTAGGCATCACACCTTAATGGATAATTATTAGACACAAAATGGGATAACTCATAAAATTATGAGATCATAGATTATGTTGCTCATAAAATGGTGAGAGCATTCAAACTTAAATTTCTTGTAAAATGATGAGAGGATTTAAATAAGGGTGGCTAAGATGAAGTTACAAAACATTGAGCACTGCATACATAGTCCAAATGGGCCTCAAGCCACTATAGTTATATATTACAATAGAGGAATGTTTAGAAATGTTTCCAATGGTTTTGGGGTTTTCAATATCTCAACTTAATATAGAATTATTAGATATAACATGGCCTAAATCATAAAATGGTAATGTAATTAAAAAGTAAAAATTCTCTTAAAATTGGAAGAGCATGGAAAAGGGGTAACTGAGATGACCTCAATGTAAATTGAGTACTACCTGCATAATTACATGGACACTATGTCCAATATAAACTTTAGGCCAAATGTAGTTCCCCTAGGATATGGGATAGAAGAAAATTAGTGACGAGAAAACATGATTGTCTTGTAAATGAAAATAGGAATGGACTTGAAAACTAGTGAGTTCATAAAAAAAAGAAGGGGAGTGACACTCACACTCTTGAAAACATCAAATAGAGAAAATTCATGCAAGCATGAGAGCATGGTTTAGGCTAAAACTATACTAAAAGATAAGAGACAAGTACCCACTAATGAACTAAATTGGTAACTCATAGTGTTTAATACATAAATGGATTAGAATGAGAATGACCTTCAAAAATAGTGAGATCATTGGCTAAGGTTTCTCATAAATTAGTGAGAGTTTTGGATAAGATTGCTCATAAAATGGCAAGAGCATATAAATAAAAACTATTCACAAAATGGTGAGTGTGTAAGAATAAAATATGTTCAAGTATGTTCCTATTATTGATATTATGGAATTAATGTTGTCATTGATGTCCCAGGGATTTTCTTATGATGTTGCATGGTGTGTTCATAATGACTTCAGCTTGATTTAGTAGTCTTTGAGTTTTGTATGAGGTCTTGGAATAATGTTATGGTATGAAAATCTCACGATCATATTTAGAGTAGTGTTGTCTTCATAAAATCCTAATTGAGTAATGTTATTCATTTATATCATTGAGATATAGATTATTTGAGTTCAATTCTTTGAGTACTAAGTGTTTTGATAAGCCTAATCTAGCCTTGTGAGAAGGTGTATGAATGAAGCATAGTGAATTTTGGTGATTTGTGTTAGTACAGGCATGGAAGAGTGTATAAAGTTTTATAATCATGATAATGAGGAAAAGAAGTCTTCAAAAGATTTCCAAGGTTAGTTTTAAGGCTTGGTCATTACATGAAAAGACATAGTGAGAAAGCATAAGCTTGATAGCATGATGAGATGAGCAGTCTAAGGACTATGAGAAGAATATTGGTAGTGTGTGATAATGTTATGAGATTGTATGACATGAGGATGAGGTGTTGAGAGTAGTACAATAGGTTTCAAGGTGTGTTTAAGGTTTAAGTGTGGCTTATAGGTATAGTCCTAGTATCTAAAGAGACATAGTATGGCTTGATGAGTAGTTAAATTTAGTTTATAAGGTTCTATAACTCATGTGAGTTTTACTATAGGTGTGAGAGGTTGTTTCAAGAATGATCATGAATTTTAGGTCTTGTATTTAAGGAAAAAGCATGAAAAGTGGTTTTGAGAAATTTTATATGCATAGAATGAGCTATTATAGACCTAAGAAGGCTTTTCTTATGCTCGTTGGCATGTGGAAACTTTACATGGGGTCATGAATAGTTCATGGTAGTTTGGGAAGGGTCTTAGATGTATTTTCTTGGCATTGGTTTTGGATTTGAAGGGTAATCCTTTATGAACAATTGCTAAGAGTGGAAATAGGCTTTTAGTGATTTGAAACCCTCATAGTTACCTAATATGAAATATATTAATATAAATGGATTAGAATGGATTGGATGACCTAGTTTAATGTTTGGATCATGGAGTGGAATATTCTAGGTACTTTCAAGTGTCATTGGTTTGTTAGGTGAGTGGACCCCCTAGAATTGTGCTTATTTCTAAAAAAATTGGTATAGTAAATAAAGATGACCAAGTCAATGAATGCAAATAATTTAAGGACATAGTTTGATAATTTTAATTAATGTTCATGTTGGGTTTTGATTAGGTTTCATAATTTAAAAACTCTAAACTAATCATGGAATTTAATCTATCACTAAAAATCCTAGTGAGGTAGACAGTGAGAAAAACCAGACATAAGTGGGAATGAGATTTAAGAAGTGTTATCATGGAGTAGGGTTTAGTAAAATTGAATTAAAATGTTTTTAAAGACTGGTCACACATTTCCATATTATTTATATGTTTTGTAGGTCAATTAAAATGTTTAAAATGTTGTTCACAAGATGACATATCTAGTCAAGATGAGACATTGAAGATGTAAAGTTGAGAGATTGGTCTGCAAGACCAATATTGTCACTATACCATGTTATATTTATATGAGAGTTATATAATTATCTCATAGGATCATACACATGTATCAAGAGTTCCTAAAATTTCCCACATATATGTTCAAAGTCATAATCACCATGATTGGTCCTCAAGGGGGAATGGTAGTTTTGGGTGTACAAGATGGAGTGATGTGTTTGAGATGTTACATCTTGAGTTAATATATATAGTGCTCATGTTGATTTTTTTTTTAATATATATGAACTACACATGATTTATATAATTTTGAGAGTTATTTTAAGAAATTTAAATATGGAAACCAAATGGCTTGTCTGGCTGAGCAAAAAATGTGAAAGAGAAGGTCAAAACATTAATCTGCAAGACCAATAGTTAAAACTAGAACTTGTGATATATCTATTGGACTATGTTATATATGCCACATAGTAAATATTCATGTGCATGATATTTATTTTAAGTGACCTTATAGTAATTTCAATAACATTCATTAGGACTATGTTTTAGAACATTCATGTAATTTTTTGTGTGTTAGTAAGATTGATGTTCTAGAGTCATTATGCATAATTTAGAAGGGTAATAAGTATGTGTTGATTTTATATAGATTAAATGAGATTTTATACATTTATATTTAGTTTTGTAAATTTTAATACACTAATGTTAGAGGTCAAATTGCTAATGATTGGGTTCTGATAAAATTGTCATTTATGAGTGAACTTTTTGATGAGGTGTTTCTCAGTATTTGGATCCTAATAGAAGATGTCTAATGGTCATATTGATGAGAATTAGGTCATTAAGTATGAATTAATATGTTTTTTTTATATAATTTTTTTATATAGGTTTTATGAGCTTAATCTTTGTAGATAGTGTTTTTGGGTAATTAGGCCTAATAGGTCTTTAAGGCCTAATGGCACTTTCAAGGTGTGAGTGAAGGATTTGTGACCTTTTGAGAATGTAAGAGGATATTTTAGGTTTATATATATATATGTTTTTTAATGTTTTAAACTCTTTTTTGAGGTCAATTTAGGCCATATAGTTTTAAGTTGTTTCATGGAAAGGATAAACTTAATTACAATTAGGTATCTCCTAGGCATAAGAAGAGAAGGTGATCTAAGTAAGTTTGGTAAACACAATGGTGATCCTATTTTTATTTATTATTGTGTGTAACATGTCATAATACATGTTTTGGGTCTTATCCTAATGTATTAGTGCTTTGGCCGATAGAGAGAGTGAGTGAACTAATGGTAAGTATAAGAAGAAGGCCAAATAGGCCTATTTAGGCTAGTTAGAGGAATGTGAGTACAAGCGAATAAATTAGAAATTTTAGGAAAATAATAAGGTCATGAAGACCATAAAATAATATTATATGATTAGTCATTAATATACAACATAATTTTTGAGTATGATGATCAAGTTCATATGACCTAAATCTATCGAGAAGAGGATTGGTTGAGCGAAGAGGCCTAATAGGCAATTTGAAAGAGATATAAGAGTGTGAAAAAAAAATGAAGGTGATCATCATTGGTTTAGTTAGAAAAAACTATCCAAAGGATCAGATTTTATAGGTAGATGATTTGGTGTTAAGTAACCTAGGGGTTTGGTGCCTTATTTTAAGTTGGTACTTACTAAAGGCCTAGTTGAGTTGGTAATTAACTAATGATGAGTTGGTGCCTCACTAAATATTGACTCATTGATTATAAGACTATATTCCAAGATGTATTTTAGTTTGTTTTATCATGCATGAGGGTTTCTCACATATATCTTATGTTCATATGTTTTATGCTTATGTGGATGCTTGTTTATGCATTGGTTGATGTATATATTTGAATGAATGATTCATGAATGATAAGTGAAAGTAAATGATTATTTTAAGGGAAATGATTCACTCTCCCTCTCTCAATAGTTATGATTCCAAAAATTGGTATCATATCAGGGCCTTTGGAGTAGGAATAATAACCTAAATAATATTCTAAGAAGCACCTGTATGCCTAATTATCAAGTTTAAAGAGATATTTTTGAGTGTGATGATGATAAAAATGAAGATCATTTCATATAACAATATAAGTATGTAGGAGAAATTATGAAGAGGCTTGGATTCCAACTAATGATGAATGTGATCAATTTGGAAATGGAGTTATACTCTTGGATAAAGAAGTAGATTGTTCAAAGGAATAATACATCATGTGTGATGAATAGGGTTTATTTGAAAATTGAGAAGGAGAAGTTAAAGTGAATATTTAAACTAATCAGTTAAGTGTACTAGAATATTTGAAGCATAAAAATAATAGGAATCATGAGTTGATATCTATGGTTAAGGATCTCAAGAAGTAGGTGTTCATCTTGAAGAGTGATATGGTCAAAGAATCCAAAATAGATGAGATGACTATTTAGGACCTTAATGATCAATTAGGGGTTGATAATTCAAAGTTTAGATCAAAATAAGTTGAGTTTTATTATTTAAATACAAACCTAGATGCCATGAAGGTTGACCATGAGAAGCTCATAGTTAAGATGAGGAAGGTTTAGAAGGAGAGTAAGGAATAAAATCAAGTCATGTACTCCAACATGAAAGTTAAAATAAATATACCTATCAAGAAACCCAATGAAACAAGGTATGAAAATACATTTAATGGTTATTGTTTATCATGTAGATATTTTGGCCATAGAGAAAGAGAGTGTAGATTAGTCTTAAGGGCTGAGTTTTATTGGAACCATGGTAGGAGGAACAATAAATAAAAAGGTAAGGAAAGTGGTTTTGTTTTATATTGTTGTAAAAATTTAGGAAACATTACAAGATTCTATCCTAAGAGTGTTAGAAGGCCCTCAAGTCATATCAAAGCATATGGAGTTCTTATATTACATGATAAGAAACAAACCTAGGTATGGAGACCTAAGATAATATTTTTCAATCAATATAGTTTATTTGTTGTGGTAGAGCAAAAACCTATGGAGGTATGTCAATAATATGTGTTATCTACATATGCTGACAAGACAGTCAAAAAGAAGAAGGATGTCAAGGTGATCAAGCCAAATGCTTCAATAAAACATAAGAGGATTATAATAAGGGATTATTAGTCTCATGATCATAATATGACTGATAAAATTAGATTGGAGATCTAGGAATCTCTTGAGTTTATGGTGTTTTGAGAGCCTAATGGAATGGGGTCTCTCTTTTAGGCTTCATAGAGACATTCTTCAGTTAGCTGAAGATGGTAGTGGGAGCTAATCGAGTGTCTTATCTAAGAGTTATTTTGTTATCAAATAAGGTTTCATCTTGATAATATTTCATGTTGTTCATGTTTCATAAGTTATAATAGAGTATTTCAGGTGGTGGATTGCCAAGAATGTATGTTGTAATTCTAAAGACAAATTGAATATTGTCAAGAGCTTGATTCATAACAGTCATGTAAATAAAGTTAATAAACTTGTGAATAATTGTGGATTTAAATTATCATCAAATTAAGTGTCTTGAAATTAATCATGATTAATTGAAGTGATCTAGGTGCTCAATAAAATTTATATAGTGCTTTGTTTGTCTTAATAGTCAAGTGGAAAATAGATTGGTATGCAGAACTAATGTGAACATTAGAAAAAAGTTTTATATGAGAAAAAAGATAATATAAGAATAATTAAATATAAGGTTAACATGGTATAAATTCATTAAGGAAGATCACAAAGGGATAATCTTTAAAATCATAGTGAAACCATGAAAAGCCAATGAGATCATAAACAACCAATAAGAAGATTACAGAGTTGGTTCATTGAGTGAGTTTGAATAGTTATATGTTCACCAAGATGACTTTAAGGTTATAAAGAATCAAGGTATAGGTTGTTTAGTCTCATTTTTAACATCTTTAAGAAAATAATGTTTGATATAGGTCTACCATAGAGAATTAAGTCTTATAGACCTAACTAGTAGTTTGTTATGTGAAAGTTGTTATGAGATATTTTGAAGCTAGTCTGAGCCATGATGGCTTATGAAACATAAAGGGGATAGATTGATGCATGAATAACATTTTTATATGACATGAAATTTGAATATGTTTGTGTATGGATGACTAATATTTTTCCTTTACAATGATGCTATTGATTGTAGAAAGGCCTAATGTGTTTAGGTCACTATGAGATCTAATTGAAGATCTTAGCCAAAGGAGGAGTTCCTTCTACAATTATTGCTAGATATCAATCAAGATGAGTGTTTTTCATATATTGAGGTATGCATGAACTTAGGGGAAACATTTTTGTGTGTTGATTTTTTATCAAAAAGAGAGAATGTCATTTTTTGAATAGAAAAGGTGTGTTTTCTAATTGTTACAGGTCCAAAGATTAGATAGTTTTTAGAGATGACCCTTTGTCATTAATGCCAAAATGGGAGAAAGTTATAATTTGGGAGAAATTTTAATTTAAATAAGATCCATCTTTGGAAAATGAGATTGATCAGCTTTGTTTATTTTCCATTAATGACAAAGGGGGAGATTATTGAGGTATGTTACTATTATTGATTTTATGTTATTGATATTGTCATTGATGTAAAAGGTTTTTTAGTATCATTGGTGTCCTAGAGATGTTCTTATGAGTATTCACGGTGTGTTCATAATGACTTAAGCATGGTTTAGTAGTCTCTAAGTTCTGTATGAGGTCTTGGTACAATGTTGTCATGTGATAATATCATGAGCCTATTGAGAGTAGTGTTGTCTTCATATAATCTTGATTGAATAATTTTCTTGGTTAATATCATTGAGATATATATTATTTTAGTTCAAGTCTTTGAATACCAGGTGTCTTGAGAAGCCTAGTCTAGCCCTATGAGATGTATGCATGAATCATAGTTAAGCTTGGTGATTTGTGTTAGTACAAGCATGAGAGAGTGTATAAAGTTATGTAATCATGAGAATTAGTCAAATAAGTATTTAGAAGAGTTACAAGGTTATTTTTAATGGGTGGTCATGGCATGAAGAGACCTAGTAAGAAGGCATATGCTTGATATCTTGATGAGGCGAGTAGTCTGAGGCTTGTGAGAAGAAGATTGATAGTTTGTGAGCATGGTATGAGATTATATGATATGATTAAAAGGTGTTGATATTATTTCAAGATGTTTCAAGGTGTTTTCAAGTTCTAAGTGTGGCTTAAAGGTATAGGCCTAGTATGCAAAGAGACCTAGTAAGGCTTATGAGGGGTCAAGTTTAGTTTTCAAGGTGATAGATATCATTTGAGTCTTTATAGAGCTGAGATAGGTTGTTTAAATATTTATCATGAAGTTTTGGGTCTTTTATTAAATGAAAAGGAATGAAAAATGGTTTTGAGGTTTTTTTGTGTGTACTGAATGAGGTATTGTAGACCTAAGAAGAATTTTCTTATACTTGTTGGCATGTGAAACCTTTGCATGGGGTCATAAATATTTAATGGTAGTTGGGGAAGATTATTAGTTGTATTTTCTTGACATTGGTTTTGTATTTTAAGGTAAATCTTTTATTAATGATTTATAAGAGTAGAAACATGTTTTTAGTGATTTAAAACCTTCATAGTGACCCGATATGAAATATCCTGATGGAAATGTCTCAGAATGGATTGGATGACCTATTTTTATGTTTTTATAATTTATTATACTCTTATAGGTTCCTCTAGGTGGCATTTTTTTTTTAGGTGAGTGAGCGAACCCCACATAAATAAGCTTATTTATCATAAATTTGCTATAACATATGAGGTGACCAAGTCAATGAATGAAAATCATTGGAGGACATAGTTTGAGACTTGTAATTAATTTTAATGGTGATATTTTATGAGGTTTTAGACTTAAAAAATGCTAAAATGATCATGGAAAATGACCTATCGCTAAAAAGCCTAGTGAAGTAAATAGTGAGAAAAACTAGGCAGAAGTGGGAATGAGATTAGGGAAGTGTTGTCATGAAATAGGGTTGAATATAATTTAATAATTTTTAAAAATAATTTTAACGCATTTAAATATTTTTTATATGTTTTGGAGGTCAGTTAAAATGTTTAAAATGTTGTTCACAAGATGACCTGTCTAGTGAAGATGAGACAATGAAGATGAAAAGTTGAGATATTGGTTTACAAGACCAATATTATCACTATAAAATTATATATTTTTATATGAGAGTTACATAGTGATATAATAGGATAATTAAAATTTATAAATAGTTCATAAAATTTCCCACATAGGTGCTAAAATTCATAATCACCATGACTAGTCCTCAAGGTAGAATGACAATTTTGGGTATGCAAGATGGAGTGATGAGTTTGAGAAGTTATATCATGATTTAATGTATATAGTTAAAAATTTTATGTTTTTTGGATATATATGACCTAAAAATTATTTATATAATTTTTAGGGTCAATTTAATAATTTTTAATATGCAAACCAAACTAGCTTGTCTGGATTAGCAAGAACTGTGAAAGAGAAGGTTAGCAAATTGGTTCACAAGACTAATAGTTGACACTAAAACTTGTGATATATATATTATAGGATATGTTATAGGTCACATGGTAACTAATAATGTGAATGATATGTATTTTAAGTGACCTTATAGGATATGAAGACAATATTTATTAGGACTATGTTTTGGAACATTTAGGTAGTTTTCTGTTTGTTAGTAAGATTGATGTTATTAAGTCATTATGCCAAATTTGGAAGTGGAAGAATCATGTTTTGATGTTATATATATTACATGAGATTTTATACATGAGTATATAGTTTTTGAAAGTTCCTATAATTATGTTTGAGGTCAAATTGTTAATGACTAGGTTTTGAGTAAATTGGAAGTTCTAAGTGAGCTTTTTGATCAGGTGTTCTTGAGTATTTAGAGCCTACTAGAAGATGTCTTATGGTCATATTGATGACCCTAAAGTATTTTAGTTTCCATTAATATATTTTTTGTGTCTATAATGTCTTTTTATAGGTTATATGAGCTTCATCTCTAGAGATAGTGTTTTTGGGTAATTAAGAGATATAATGCTTTCAGGATGTGAGCAAAGGATTTATGACTTATTAAGCATGGAAGAGGTTAGTTAAGGTTTCTAGATAAGTGTTTTAAATTTTTGAGTTATTTTTTTATGTCCATTTGGGCCATATAGGTTTAACTTTTTCTATTGAAAGGATAAACTCAATTGTAATTGGGTTTCTACTAGGCCTAAGAAGAGAAGGTGCTCAAAATGAGTTTGGCTTAACTAATGGTTTTCCTATTTTGATTGATTCATGTGTGTAACATGTAATAAGACATGTTTTTGTTATGACCTCAATGTATTATTTATTTGGATGATAGAGAGAGTGAGTGAACTAGTGACATGTATAAGAAAACGGCCAAATAGGCCTATTTCAGATAGTTAAAGGAATGTGAGTGAAAGTAAATAAAAGAGCACTTTATGGAGAAGAAGGAAGTCATGAAGATGATAAAAAATGAGTAGATTATAAATAATGAATATCCAATATAATTTATAAGTAAGATGAGCAAGTTCATGTGACCTAAATCTATTGTAGTCACATAAAATGTTATATTTGGAAGCTTGGGTGTGGCTTGTGACACCCAATCTATAGGTCCCTCCTGCATGCTCTAGGCATATTTTCAATGATTCCCAGTCATCCATAGGATTTTGAGACCTCATTCTATATTATCCAAGAGCCTTTTTCTATACTTATTTTATCCCTTATGTTTTGAGCCTGTAGGATATGAGCATTGGGGATGGACTATAACACTGGACCCTAAGGTGTCCCCTTTCTAGTTCTCCTATAAAATCAAAATTTGAGCTTAGGTGACCATTTTTACCCAATTCCTCTTCATCATTATGTCATCTTGGCATGATTGCATTTAACCCATGACCAATATATCTCTATAAAATCACATTCAAATTTCATTTAGAAGGGTTGGAAATTATTTTCAAAAGTAAGAAAGAATATAAGCACGACTACTAAAGAAATTTCCCTATTCTCTACTTACAACCAACCAATACAACTTCAAACTCATTCAAACCCTTACACCAATCCCTAACCACCTCAATTACACCCATTTTAATATTTTTTCATCTATATAACACTATTACATAAAGCACATCAAGGAGGATAACTACATTTGGCTTGATCCCTCTTTAGAGTATTGGTATGTAGGTAGCATTCCAACATAATGGGTGTGGATACATGTTTAGTTCATATTACACAAACTAACCCCCCCCCCCCCCCCCCCCCCCGCCCCCCTCTTAATTTTCATTCAAGCATATTGAAGATATAGGTTACATATTAAATCATCTCTACAAAGAGTTCCATTGGCAGTCAAAACTTAAAATTTCATAAGTAGACTAATACAATGATAGTCAACAAAACCTAGAAAATTTAGATCTCTATGACTAGTGTGATCCACACTTATAATAATTGGAAATTATGTAAAGTATAATGTAAATAAACTCAACATAATAGATATGGGTGGACCAAGATATCCAAATGATCAATATATGAAGAAATATAATACCCTTAAGGTAGGAAAACACCATACAATACTCCTTTAGGAAGGAATAACTCCACAATGTCTCTTCAAGGGGATAACCTCCAATATCCTCTTATAATAAAAGACTCAATCCTTACTTGATATCTTTGCAATGATAATCATATCATTTATATAGACCTCTATCTAACTAACAATGGATGGGTAACCTATTAATCCCAATATAGTTCGATCATTACCCAATACACTAATTTCACAAGTTACTCCATTATCTTAATATACTGGACCCATATAACTAACTAAGGGGGATGTGTGCCACATATTGGCATCTCCATCAAACCATATACATTAATATATCATGTACATAAATAAATAGCATTACTTCCCTCCTTGACATGTTTCATCCCCAAAACATAAGAAGAAACCAAATAATGAGTGTGCTTCAAATCATTGCATACTTGTCTCCAATACTAATCATCTAGCCATCCATATGTGATCTTAGCAAGTGACATATCTCCAAAATTGTTTACAAATTATCTTATGATCCTTTGATTCCATTCATGATCATAATTATACTACTTTGGTGTCCATGCATAATTATTCCTTCTGTGATTCCATGTACCATGTTTTGCTGCACTACTCTAATTCCATCCATGACCATAGTAGGTATTCTTTGGCTTCCATGCATATCCATAGTTATTATAACTCTGATTTCTTATATAGCCAAAGTGCTTGTTATTATGAGACTCCCTCACATGGATCCATGATTTTTTCCTCTCATGATAATGTGGGTGTCTATATACCTCAACTTTTTCTAATACTTTGACCTTACCAGCCTTTTCTTCTACCTCTTCCACCTTTTGCTTTGGTGGTTCCTTTATCTCTTGATTAGATGAAGTGTTTTGCTTTGATTGTATTATTTCTTCATCTATGTCTTCATATGAATTTTTTACATGCTCTTCATCACCTACTTCAATATCATCCTCATGATCTTCCTTGATTGTTATTTGTGCCTTTCCCAATATGATATCATGTAAAGTGACCTTCTTTTTCCTATACCAAAACTTCATGAACTTCTTCTGGACATTAATATTAATTATTCCCAAAGTCTCTAACCATGGATATCCAAGAACCATATCCACATAATCCATATCCAAAGCATAAAAATATGAATTCAAAACATATTTTTCCATAATAAGTTTTAAATCTTCAAACACTCAAATATTCTTACCATCTACTTGAACCTCCTTGATATTATTTGCTTGAAAATGTAGATGCTTGGCCACATTCATGTTGATGAATTTATATTTTCTGGTAGGGTTTATGGACACAACAAAAATTTTATTTTTAATACATCCATGAAATTTAAAAATTGACTCAAATTTTTTTAGAGCTAAATTATCCCTTATCATTTAATTCTTTTTCTTCTTCACTTGCATGTTCTTCCTCATTGTCATTATTTTATTCCATTGATTTTTATTCTTCAACATATTCATTCTCTTCTTAATTACCATCATTATTTTCTTCCTCTTCTTCATCCTCTTTTTATTTTATATCCCATTGATCTAGGAAGACCCGATCAATTTTTTCCCTTGAAGAATATTTTTGTGTGAAACTCAACTGATTAAACCAATGTTATGTAGGCTCAAAAAAAGAAAGAGACAATTGTGTTTGCCAATAATTTTTTTTAGTATTATTCTACTTAAAATGAACCACCATTCTCTAGCGTCAATATCATCCTTCCCTGAAAATACTTACAACTTCATGATCCACAAAAAAATAAGGGTTCACAAAACCCTAAAATGTCAATAACTCATTAAAAACTAATCAAAATAGTCCCAAATTTTGACTGTAGATTTGTATTATGATATTGGAATAAAATTTTGTGAAAAAATTCCACAAATTTTGGTATATATAGTGAATATATTAAAATTCCTAAAATTTTAATAACTCACTCCAAACATATAAAACAAAATCTGAAATTTTGTCCATAGCTTTCTTGTATTATGATACAACATCAATAAAAAATTCACCAAAAATTCCTTATATTTTGAAAGATATGATGAAATAAGTACAAACCCTAAAATATGAATAACTACCTCAAAACTGATCAAAAAGGATTGATTTTTTTATTGAGGCTTCCTTTAAATATTCTTAATATCTAATAAAACAATTGTGCAAAAAATTGTAATAGATTGAAAGATATTGATGATTAAAAAAAACTAGGGTTTTGTTCCACAAAAATTATTCAAATCAAAGCTTTGATACCACTTGGTATGATCCACACATATAATAACTAGAAAATATGTAGAATATAATGTATGCCAACTCAACACAATAGATATGGGTGGACCAAGATGTCCAAATAATCAATATATGTAGAAATAGAATACCCTTAAGGTAGGGAAACACCATACAATACTCCTTTAATAAGGAATAACTCCACAATGTCTCTTCAATGGGACAACCTCTAATATCTTCTTAAAATAGAAGACTTAATCTATACTTGATACCTCTACAATGATAATCATCTCTTTTATATATACCTCTATATAACTAATAATGGATGGGTAACCTATTAATCCTCATGTAGGATGACCATTACCTAATATACTAATTCCACAAGTTACTCTATTATCCTAATATATTGGACCCATATAGATAACTAAGGGGGATGTGTGCCACATGTTGTCATCTCCATCAACCCATATATATTAATATATCATGTCCATAGATACATAACAACGACCAGTTTGGATAATAGTGGTAGGACCTAGACTATAGTGCTAGACCCTAAAGTGTCTTATTTTTTATGCTCTTATCCTTTTATCAAACAAAAGCTAGATCCTAATTTATGATAGTTTCCCAATCTTGCACAGTGAGTAATAAATTTTGTCTCAATCATCTCAGTCTAGTTTAAGCTAGGTTAAATTTCTCCCCCTTACTATTTTTAGAAAGGTTCAAATTTTAATTAAATTATACAAATTGGTAGCTTAATTATTGCAATATTATTTATTGATTTAATTAGTTGAGACCTTTAATTAAATTATAAATAATAATCCAATATCCCCAAAAATTTTAAATCATTTGGTGAACCTGACTTACTTTATTTGCATATAAAAACCCTAGAAACCCTAGGGTAAATTCCTTGTTAATATTTCCAACATTTTTTTGATTTTTTACTAGCATATTTAAATCAAAAACTCAATTTAATTTTTAAAATTCCATAGTAATTTTTTTTTAAATATTTTATTCCAAACCCTAGTTACATATACTATGTCCCTTTAAATAAAAAATTTTCCAATAATTTTATATTTTTTTCTTGCATATTTAAATCAAAAATTCACTTCAAATTTTAAATTTTCATAATAATTTTACAAATATCAATTTTTAAAACCCTATTTGTATATACTAGGTGTCATTGCTTTTGAAGTATCACCTTACATGTTTATGAGATTTGTATCCTTTTTATACACTTTTTAGTTTGATATTTTAGGACTTTACCTCTCCTATATTTAGTACTTTCATTCTATAATACCTTACTTATTACAAATTATTAAAAAAAATTAATAAAATTTCAAATTATTTTCCTACCTTAACAATGGCCTAATACACTGGTTTTGATGAAACTAATAAGAGTGAAATCCAAGACCTTTTAACTAAACACCATGACATACGAGATGACATTCTTTAAAATACAATAAGAAAAACAAAGAGTGAATAATGGTCAATCTTCTCAAATCATTGATCAATCATTTAAAAATGACACTACAAGGGTAACTATGTCTCAACAAAACCTATAGTAGCCTAACCTTCCTTTGAGGCAGCACCAATTATGGCTAGCACATCTTTGTCTCCTGATGTGGCAGCCATTATGCAAGAGATAAAATCTCTTCAATCTAAGGTGATACACTTGAGCAAGATGCCTCTAGAGCTACATAGGCCTTGGATTTTTTTACTCTACTTCATACACCATTGGCACATCATATTGATTTTACACCCTTGCCACTAGGTTTTGTTCAATCCAAGCTCACTCTATATGATGGTAATGGTGATTCATAGACACACTTGAGATATTTTCATGCAAAATTCTTGGATTATGTGCCAAATGACTGACTACTTACCAAGTTATTTCTATGAAGTCTAAAGGATTATGATTTACAATAGTTATATAATCTACCAAATCAGTCTATCAATGCATTCAATCCTTTATCTAACATGTTCTTAGCTAAATTTAGAATTAACATTGATGATAAGGTTTTATATGCCCAAGTTACACAACAAAAACAAAGGTCAAATGAGCATCTCACAAATTGTGTTCTTTTATTTAAGAATATCTTGGCTAAGATTACTAATCCCATGGTTGATCAAGAGTTACAATATCTCTTTAAATAGAGTCTTATACTAGCTTTTCATGAATCAATAATGTTCAAAAGGTTCTCTTATTTCACTAAATTTTATCACACACTAAAGGAAAGAGAAGTCAAACTAATCTCCATGGGCAAACTCAAGTGCACAAGTATATCAAAAATAATAAACAATAGTAAAAACAAACTCCCATACAAAGTAAAAGTTAATCATATCAAGAGTAAAAATCAACCAAAAGTTAATATGCGTTTAGAGTCCCATTAATGAGTGCTTTTATCATCACCTCCTTGATGAACTTTTACCAATCTACCAGTTTCTCTAGTTAGAGATTTACAGTAACTACTAGAATGTAATATCATATCTCTCCCTCCTATTAGGAAAGTTGACCCAACAAAGTCTCTTCCATGGAGATATGATTAAAATGCATTTTTTGATTTTCACAAGTCACCAGGCCATACAATAAATAGATGCATTAGTTTGAAACATAAGATACAGAACTTGATATATGGAAATGTTATTAATCTTAGTACTCTAATTAATCCTTAGGTAAAGAAAACATAGGATAAAGATTTTAAAATCTTCTCAGATCCTTTTTTATAGAATTCTAAATAAGAAATAGGAGATACATCATGGGTTCACCTTGCATACACATCTCCTACTAGATACATATAGGGTACCTTTAATTGAGACACATCATTTAAGTAACATGATTGGTGTGTATAATTCTAGAGTTCCAACTAGACCTTCCATCTCTTTCTCAGAGTAGTAGATATTTGAGGATGATTCAAATTATCATGCACTCTTTATTATATATTACATTCATAATCATCCTATTCATAGTTTTCTCATAGACAATGGATCTGGTGTAAACATATGAACTATGACATTACTATAACATGTGAACATAGAGTAGGATATTACCCCAATAAACATAGTTATTAGTGGATTCACTGGGCACATAAAGAGTTCATTGGGTGAGATTATACTTCTTCTACAAGTTGGACCTACACATGTGACCACACCATTTACTATTGTTCCTAGTGTAGGAGTTTTCAATATGTTACTTAGTCAACCATAAATTTAGAAACTTTGAGTAGTACCTTCTATAGTTCATAGATGTGTGAAATTTATTCATGCTAATTAGGTTGTTATAGTTGGTAGAGTTCCATATAAGTTACCAATCCCCACTTTAGATCCATATTCTATGTTGCAGTCACCAGTTATAGTCCCACCACTAGTTTTAGTTTCTCCACTACATACGTTTCTACCTCCAATTCAAATTTAAACATAGTTGAGGCCTTCCTTGCCAACATAGAGAGTTCATACACTCCACTAAGGTCTCTTTTAAAGTATCCATATTTTTAGGATTCTAGATAGCTTTTAGCTATAATGTTTACACCTAGGGTAGTATCATTGAGGTCTCATGCCTCTAAACATAGAGCACATGTTTAGAGAGCTTCTTCTACTATAAGATGGGTCCTTAAGAGCCCTAATATTGCATCCACTTCTCAGTGGGGACCCAAAAATTGGTTTTCACTTTATATATTTTAGATCATCTACAATATACACAAATTTTAGAGTTACAGTCTCAACCTCTCCATCATGCTTTATGATCACACATGATCCCTCTCCTCGATATATGACACCATGATAGGGAGTCTCCCATAAGACGCATTGACTATTATCATTTATTCTAAGTATTACTTGTACATAGTCTCCTTTATGTTTGATTGTAAATATCTTATTATAAAAATCCAAAAACATTTAAATATTTCAAAATATAAAAACATTCAAAATATTCAAAAATTCAAAAACATTTCAATTGTATGCATTATCCATGCTTTACATTTCTACTACCATGATAGACTTACATTTCACTATTTTATGCTATTGTTTATCGATTTATCTATGTTACCATGCTTCACTTGATCTTATTTGAGTATGTGTAATGACATCTAGATCCTTAATTATTTTACTCTACCCATTGAGGGCGTGTCCTAATTTTACATTCAAGACACATATCAATATATCTACCCACTAGGGGCATCTTCCACATGGATAAACCATCTAGGTTATGTCATTTCCACACCATACACTCTATTTATAATGCTGACATACATTACTTACTAACTTACAAAGATTACTCTAATGACACTCATTAATATACAACACTTGTGTATTTCTTAGAATATACCTAGTCTTATACTAACATGTCTTACATACTTTCACTTCTTGATTTGATTAATTAGATGTGATTATCTTTCTAGTATTTACATGTTTTGATTTCTTGATTAGTTTAGTTAGATTTTATTTCATTTATTAATTCGTATTTGTCTCCTATATGTACCTTTAGAAATTTGCCAATGTCCTTTGTTTCTATTCCTGTATGTGCCTTAAGACATTTTCCAATGTCCTTTATTTATATTCTTGTGTGTGTCTTAGGAAATTTTCCAATGTAATTTTCATGTACTGTTCTATGTGATTATGGATCTCACACCAACCTTACTTGTTTTCAATTGTATGTGTATGTTATATTTGAACATGCTTTGTATGCTTGATTTCTAGTTTGAGTGACATGTGCCCATGTCCCTTATTTTATTGGCCCCTTGGCCACTCTTTTATGTTTATTGCTTCTTGATTTATGTGTTTTTTCCTTATTTTCTTCTCACTATTTGTAATTCCATGATCCACATCATGCATTATCTTGCTTTCATGGATGCCATGATGGACATCATGCTACATCCCTCCTTGATAACTAACCACTAACAACTAACATTTCTAATTTCAATATAGTACATTGAATATGTTATTACATTGTTATATCTATCTAATCATACCTTTATTTATCTAACAATTTTCAATATAAACTATGCTATATCTTGAGATATCTTGTTGACTATCATTGTTATATCATGTATTTCATAGCATAGCACACTTGCAAGGATATTTATTTTGAGGGAAGTCATTAAAGGTTATTCATCCCTACCCCTAGAAGAGGGGAAATATATAGAGGTTTTTTCACAAAGATTAGATTTCCTATCGATCAAAAAAATATTTGTAAGAACACTAAGAATAATAATTAGAGGTCAAATTAGGTAGAGTAGACTAAAAAAATAGTGATGATTACAGAATAGTCATCAGTTTTAATAAAAGGCAATAGCACAGACATGGACATCAACATCAGATAGTAGGGTATCCTATTTTTGGTGCTCCTATCCAAATAGAAAATAATCCAAACTTTTTAGAAATAGGTAAAAAATTAAGTTTAGCTATAGTTTGATCACATACAGACCAATTTACATTTAGTAGTTTTAGTACATTTTTTCTCAAAGAATCTAAATATAGGGGGCTTCATACACAACATGATTGATATTTCTTCTAGTTTTATATAGGGTGATTGGTATAACTTCCAGATTAGAATCCATGTTACAAACACCAATAATTGGGGGAAATGTGTATGACACATTAGTCTTCTTTTCTTTTTGGGTTTAGCATACTACCTAGGCATTCTTAGTATATTGTATGCCTTATTCCATTTGCAGGTGGTTTGTATAATTTTTGAGTGGCTTCCACATAAGCATATTTCTTACTTTTAAAGTGGCTTTCATAGAATCCTAATCTCCTCCTTTTAGAGTGGCCAAGAGTGTCCTCGTTTCTAACATACATTCAACTATACACTCCACATTGTTAGATTACAAAACATTCATGGGATTCGGGAGCCATCTCATATGACACACATTCATACTAATATCAGTTCATGGCTTCACTTCATGAGGAAATGATGGATCTAAAGGACTAGCTAGCCTTTATATTCTTGATCCACCTACTCAGAGGGATTGAACATATAGTCTAAACATTGATTAACACATGCATGATCATATAGCTTCACTTAGTGGATAATGATGGAGCCAAAGGGATAGCCTTTTCATTCTTGAAACATTCTAGGTGAATTAAGCACTAAAATCCATTCATGATATTAATTTTGGTACAACACATACCCATCATATACAACACATCCAGCATAACTCAACATCACAATAAGTTTTGTATTTTTTCTCATACCCAATGAGGTATATTTATTCCCTTCTCTTCCCTAGCTTTGTAAATTCTTATTTTAGATATAAAGTATCTAGTAAGAAATGATATAATATTTTTTTTATCTTACAAATTTACACTTCATGATGTGATCTCTCTACACACACCTAACATCATATAGTTTCATGGGCTTCACCCTTGTAGGTAAGTTCAGGTACACTTTTTATTTTTCTTTATCCTAATATTTGACTTTGTTACATCACTATAATAAATTGGGGAAAATGTAGTCATATAAAATTTTTAATTTGGTATCTTGAGTGTGGCTTATGACAACCAATCCATAGGTACCTCTTGTACACTCTCATGACGCTTTTAGGCATCTTTTTGCTAATTCCCAATCATTTGTAAGCTTTCAAGACCTCATTCTAGCTTAACCAGGACTCATTTTCCATGATTATTCCATCCCCCCAAGCCTTGAGCTTGTAGGATAGGAGTGTTATGGGTGGACTATAGTGCTAGACCTTAGGTTGTCCCATTTCTAGTTCTTTTATCTAATCACATTTTGAGACCAAGTGACCATTTTTCCCTTATTCCTCTTCTTCATTGTGTCAACCCAGTACAATTGCATTTAACCCATGACCAATGGATATATATAAAATCCCATTAAATTTTCATTTATAAGGGTTTTAAATTATTTTCAAAATCAAGAAAGAATATAATCAAGACCACTAAGGCAATTTTCCCTATTCTCTACATATAGCTAGACAAAATAGCCTCAAGCTCATTCAAACCCTTACACCATTCACTATCCATCTCAAGCACACCCAATTTATCATTTTTACATCTTCATAAAACTATTTCATAAATCACATAAAGTGGGAGAACTACATATGGATTGATCCCTCTTAAAAGTATTGGTATGTAGGTAGTGTGCCCACATAAAGGGTGTGGACATTTAGTACATCTTACACACACTAACCCCCCTCTATCAAGTTTCATTCAAGCATATTGAAGATGTGAGTTAAAGATTAAATAAGATATATAAGGATATATATTGATATTCAAGACTTGAAATTTCACAGGTGGACTAATACAAGTATAGTGGATAAAACCTAAAAAACTAAGATCTATATGACTGGTTTAAATAATAGCAGTAGAACTTGAATTATAACATCAAACCTCAAAGTGTCCTATTTTTAGTTCTCCTATCCCTTTTCCAAAAAACATTATATCCTAATTTGTGATAGTGTCCTAGTCCTTCCTAGTTAGTACCATCTTCAGTTTTAATCATCTTAGTCCATTTTAAGCTAAGTTAAATTTTTCCACCTTATTTAATATTTTTAGGAAGGTTAAATTTACAATTAAATTATATAAATTAGTAGCCTAATCAATAAAATATTGTTTAATAATTTAATTAACTCAAACATTTAACTAAATTGGGAATAATAATCCAATATTCCCAAAAAGGTTAAATCATCTATCAAGAAGAAGACTAGTTGAGTGAAGAGGCCTAGTAGGTTGCTTGAGAGAGATAAAAGAGTGTGGAGAGAAAATGAATGTGATCATCATGAACTCAGTGAGAAATAGGTGTCCAAAGTTGATCAAATATTTTAGGTGGATGATTTGGCTTTGATTCACCTAAGGGGTTGGTGCCTCCTTGTAAGTTGGTACTTGTTAAAAGCCTAGTTGAGTTAATGCTTAACTAGTGAGGGGTTGGTGATCCTTGTAGGATTAGTACCTCATTAAATATTTATTCATTGCTTAGAGGAATGTATCCCAAGTTGTGTTTCAGTGATTTTTATCCCCCATGATGGTTTCCCACATATCTCTTATGTTCATATGTTTTATGCTTACGTGGATGCTTTTTTATGCATTGGTTGATGTATGTGTTTGAATGAATGCTTCATGAATGATAAATGAAATTAAATGATTGTTTTAAGGGAATTAATTCACCCCCCCCATCAATAGTTGTGCTTAAAAAAATAAGGATGGGGAAACTAAAGGACAAGTGATTAATTTTGAAATAGCTAGAATTTCTAGAATCTTTAAGCCAAAAATATTATCATGGATTCAGAGGAAGGAAACCAAGATATTCCAAGATACACCATATATCCAAGTGTTGCCTATACAGTCTATGTGGACCTTAGGCCAATGTAGTTATCCCAAAAATGGGATGGAAAAGCTAAGGTGGTATATAAATGTATCTAAATAGGTAATAAATTCCATCCCATAAAATTTTGATGAATTTATATTTCTCTTCAAAATTATATGCTAATTTTCATGATTTTGTGATTTTTAGGATTTTATTAGGTATTTTCAAATGTTTAGGGGTTTTTGAACTATTTAATTTTTTTTTGGAATTTTCTAGTAATATATACTTATTTTAACTAGCTAGCAAGAGGGGGTTGAAATATTTTATTAATAATATCAATTCAATTCCATTCATCATTTCATGAAGCATTCATATACATAAAGATCAATACATATAAAAACAACCACACAAGCATATCATAAGAGAACATAAGAGATATGTGGGAAACACTCTTAGGGGATTAAAAACATTAAACCATGCATATTTAATATATTATTATGATATAAATATCCAATTTTTAGTGAAGCACCAACTTCACAAGGAGCTTCAACCCCTACCTAGTTAATCACCCACTCAACTAGTCGTCTGCAAGCTCTATATTATAAGGAGGATCTAACCCCTAGGTAAATTAGCACAAAATAAGTCAACTATAAAATTTTATCATATTATAAAACCTATTTTTAATGTTTAATTGATGATTACCTCCTTTTTTTCACTCTTCACCCTTCAATCTCACTTAAACAGCCTCTTAGGCCTTACTCACTCAACATGCCTCTTCTAGGCTCGTTAGGTCCACTGGGTTGGTCATCTACCTAACTAAAATATAATGAATGTTAATGAATAACAATATAAATCTTATTTTATGTATACATGACCTAAATATTCTCTTTCAATGAGATATTTTATTTGCTTATGTTCACGTATATTTATTTTTTCAAATAGGCCAATTAGTCCTTACCTTTATACCATACACTTGCTTACACCCATATAGGTCATCTAAGATCCTTATAAAAATTTTATTTTAATTTTAATAGGTCATAAAAAATATTAAACAAGTTAAACAACCATAAATTTGGTCTTACATTTCTATTAAATGCTAAATCCTTCATTAGGCCTAATAGAGACCTAAAATAATTAGGTCTACTTCAAGGCACATGTTACACTTGAACACTTTAGAATATATTTTTCTACTTAAAATGCATGAAAAACTTAAAATACATATAAAATATCACATTTATAATCCTAAATATGTCCATACCATTTTTAATTCTAACTCACCACTTGATCTAAATTATTAGGCCTGATTGCCATTAGCCCTTCACACACCCAAAAAATATATCTCTCATATCTAAATCAAATAGTCAACTTTGTCAAAAAATAACATGAAAAAATCACATAAATATATAAATATTGACCTAAATAAAATAATAATTTCCATTTTACACCTTCACTCAATTAACAAGAACCCAAAAACACCTTTGCAATAGGCTCACTTAGTTCTTCCAAAAAGCTCAAAAACATAGTCAAACATCTTTGTCATTTAAAACTTGATCAAGGATAAACCAAGACTCTCAAATAATTATTAAAAAAATTTAATACTTATATAACAACTCCATGATTTTTATATCCTTAAAATCTTGATAAATCACCCCAAACTCACTTCTGCAATATGGTCACTCAAAAACTACTTGTAGCATATAAACACAGTCACATAGAATGCTAGTTTTAGTACTTGAAATTATGGTTCCACTACTCCTTATGAACATTAATAGTTTATATGTGTACTCTATATCATTACAAAATGGATATAAATCAAACTCTAGAAGCAATCATTGGTCTTATATACCAATCTCTCAAATTACTCTCTTACTATCTTAACACAACTAGATAATCCATTTTGACTTCTTCATCTAAAAACCTTAGATTAACTCACAAATTCCATCATTATTTTATATATAATTTATATTCAAAGAAAAAAATTATTAATTTTATGCACTGAATCTTATCATAGAGTCTTAAACTCTTCCTCTCACTTAGCATACCTAGAGCAGTCAATCTGGATCAAGAACTAGTCAGGATGAACTTGCATTATATCACCTAATAAGACACAAAAAATTATAATTAATTAATATTATCCTTGTAAAAACTTATATATTTTCAACACAAATTTATAGAGGTATAATATTAAATATATAATATATATATATCAAACACTAAACCTCACCCTTTCACTATTTTAACTCACATAGACAGGTCATTTTGTGAGCACTTTATTTCTTGTGTATGTGGATCTTAAATAATTAAAAACCAAGGTAAAATTAGGTATATATATATTTATAAAATACACAAAACCATTATATTCATTCCTATTCATATTCAACTCATCCCTAAACACTTTCTCACTTTAGCTTGCTTTTTCCCATTATTTTCATTGTCTGGCAGTTTAGTAATAGGTCATCTTCCATGACCAAAAATTATTGAAATAGAGAATTTTTATTGCCAAAATAACACCATGGAAATCAATAATGATTATTTTCCTTCAAACTCCATCAACTTGCATGTATTTACTCAATCAACATTGCCTATAACATTAAATTCTTTAGAAATAAGCTCTTTTTGTACCTTTTACTAACTACCTTGATGAACTAAGACCACTTAGGGATGCATATGGGAGTATCTACATGATCCAAACATAAAAATTTAATTTATAATCCATTATATTTGCATTATATAAATTTTTATCCAATGGGGTCACTATAAGGGTTTTGAGAGGGTTTTAGACTAGTTTACATTCTTAATGAATGTTCATAAATATTTTCACATAAAATGAAAAATTAATGCTTGTAAGCCCTTATTATTAATATATTCCATCTCTCCCAAAATTATTAGGACACCGTGTAAAATTTACACATGCCAATGAACATCTAAGCTTCCTTCTTGACCTCTCATCTCTTCATTCTTTAAGAATACGAGCCCTCAAACCATTTTTTCTTGATTTATCATTCAAATGATGACCTAAAAATTAGTAAAAATATTTGAAACAACATATAATACCTAAAACCATGCTCACATGGGATATAAAACCTTATAAACTCACCTTGACCCTTTATTAGGACCACTTTTCTCTATGCACGTTAGGTCTAAAACCATCAGTCATACTTGGAACTTGAAAACACTTGGAGACCTATTTCATTGATTTCAATGACTCATCCATATGTCATATGACACCATACCATGGTATCATGATGATAACATTACACATATAGGTCTCACACTTCTCTTCTTAGCATGCTACTAAGAATGCTCCATCACACTAGGTTTTTTATGCAAGGGTTATGCCTTAATACCTGACTTTGCTACTATTGTAGATTTAAATTACACTTTAATCATATGATATAATACTTATTTGCACACTAATAGGTTCAAATACCTTCATATTATCATCATCATGCCTCTATAATATTTTTTCATGCTTAATAACTAGTCTAAACACACAAGCCTACTAGGTTTCATACTTCTTAAAGATCTTCATGACATTGTAGATGCATTATCATGCCAAACCACCTTACGCCATGATAAATAACTAATACACACAAATTCTCATAATACCTTAATATGCATCATAAGCACACTTATTGAATATCAATCCTCATACTTCCTTTGATATTAATGACCTCAGGGTCAATCATATGTCATCAATGCTAACTTTGTAATAATATCCCCCTTTGTCATTAATGGAAAACCAAAAATGAACTAATCTAGACAACTTCTCTATCAATATGATCTCTCTCATTAAGTCTTTCTCCCCCTTTGACATTAATGACAAATGTCATATACACTCTCATAAGGTCATCTATACAGTCCATTGAACCTTGGACCTGATCACTTACAAAGATAATAAACTCCCCCTTTGTCTATGCATGCTTCTTTTCAAGATTTTCAATAATTTTGAGTTAGCTCCCACTAATTATATTATTCATCTAGTTCATGTCACCTAAAAATACACACCATTTGGATATAACGAAAACATAACATATTTTCTTACCTTATAAAATCTCCATAGATCTTCAAATAACCTTCCTTATTTTCATTATGATCTTGATCTTCACCTAAATATATCCATATCTATATACCTTTATATATAATAATTAATGACTACCTGATTAGTGATTCCTTGATTCAACATATGAACTTCTTGGATCAATGAAAAACATCTTAGATAGGTATGAACAACTCTATATGCTCTTTATAGCATCAAACATTTGGTTTTTTATGTTTTTCAAGCTCAGACCTCTATGGTCTCAAGAATACCTTAAAGATATCTTCCCAGTTTATTAATTTATCATGCTTATAAGATACAATTACCTTATTGTATCATTACATACTCATATGCATTATGTAGATAGGAAACTTCACAATCAAGGTATAGTCACCCACTTTGCCTTATTAATCCTAGAACATCTTTATGTCATGCTACAAGAATGATCATATTTATAACTTTGTTTCTCTTCTTTTTAGGGCTCAAACAACTTAAAACCTTATTATTTATCATCAACTTTAGATCATATATCATATGATCACTAATTTCTACCTTTAATTGCATTAGTCTTATAGACCAATATTCAATTCTCATATACTTACTTAAGAGATCTGAGTTAATTCCTTCACTTTATGTTCCATGTGGATCATATCAAGCTAAACAATCATGTCTCTTATAAAAAAACATACCTTGACTGAATATATTGACACTGGTGATCAACTAACTCTAAATTGAGATATCTAAAATTCAAAAAGATGGTCATCTTCATATCACTATTGTGATAATTAAAACTTGTTATCATGCTTCCTTTATTAGGTCACCAATATTTAAATACCATGATTCTTATTGGTTTGAAGAATGTCTCTAAGAAGGCCTAGAAGAGACACCTTAACAATTATAAGTTTAGGTCAATTGAGCTCCCTAGTCCTTCTCATAAGACTGATTATTCTTATCAAGAAACCTATTTGGTTTGGTATTCTCTTTTAACTCAATGTTCTCAACATCTTCCTTTTCCTTCTCCTTTTTCTAATCTGAAACATAATTCTCTTGAACAACTTTTTTATTATCCTTTATTTTGATTACTAACTTCTCTTGACTAGTGTGATTATAATTGATTACCTTTGGTATCCATATCTAAGTGAGACCCTTCCTATGTATTCTAGGATATAACCTAGTTATATGTCCAATCTTATGACAACTATAGTATACCACATTAGTAATAACTCTTGCTGACCAACTACTCTTTCTTTCACAATCCTTCACTTTATGAAAAAACATATTACATGGAAAATAATAACCATGAAATGAACTTGAACACCTTATTATGTTGGGCTTATTTAAGGGTTTTTTTTATGTTGATATTCATGCTAGTGTACTTAACTTGATCTAATTTCATACTTTTCCTCTCAAATTTTCTCATCTTAAGTATAAACATGTCATGTTCAAACTTCATAGAATCTAGATTTGTCTTGAGCTACTTGCATTCTTCCTCTTTTGAACTTAGATTTGTCTCTACAACCCTTAACTGATCCTTAAGGTCCTAAATAGTCATCTTATCTTCTTTGACTATTTCAATCATTTTCTAAAACTTGGTTTGAAGATGACTCACCTTTCCTTCATGTTCTATAAATGACTTGACCTATTCCCTAAGGTTCTTGATGATATTTTCATATTAATTTTCCTTGGAGTTAGATTTACTCCTCCTTGTCTCAAAAGGACTAATATAATCTTTAATAATTTTGACCATCAATCTCAATTCTTGATTCTCTTTCCTTAACTACTTGGCCATTTTGTGCTTCTACGATCACCTTAAATATGTCAAGATTCCTCCAAGAAACTACTATGATACCAATTATTGGAAGTAGCTACTAAGAGGGGGGTGAATCAATTTCTTAAAAATATAAATTCAATTACAATAATCATTTCATGAAGCATTCATATACATAAATATCAATGCATATACAAACAACCACATAAACATATCACAAGAAAACACAAGAGGTATGTGGGAAAACCTCTTGGGGGATAAAACCCACTAAACCATACTTATCAACTACAATCCTATAATATCAAGATCCAAAGTTTAGTGAAGCACCAACTTCACAAGGAGCTCCAACCCCTACCTAGTTAAGCACCCACTCAACTAGTATTCTGCAAGCTCTATCTTACAAGGAGGCTCCAACCCTCTAGGTAACTTAGCACCAACTAAGTCACCTATGATATTTTATCATATTATAATGCATATTTATAATATTTAATTTATGATAACCTCTTTTGTTTTCACTCTTCACTCTTCACTCTTCAATCTCACTCAAATAACCTCTTAGTCCTTACTCACTCAACATGCCTCTTCTAGGCTCATTAAATCCACTGACCTGGTCATCTACCTACAACAACTTTGATGGATGTTCATGACTAATCATATACCTATTTATAAATGTCTACATGATCTACCTCTACTCCTTCAATGATCTATTTTATTTTACTATGTTTACATATTATTTTTTTCAAATAGGCCAATTAAGCCTTGCCTTTATACCATACACCTGCTTGTACACATATATGTCATATAAGATCCTTAACACAATTTAATTATACTTGGAACAGGTTATATCACATGTTACACAAGTGAAACAACCATAAATTTTGCCTACCATTTCTCTTAAGGGATAACTCCTTCATTAGGCCTAATAGAGACCTAAAGTAATTTGGTCTACTTTAACGCACATATTACACTTGAACTCTTTGGAACATATTTTGCTAATTCAAATGAATGAAATACTTATAATAAATCTTAAATATAACATTTATCACTCCTACATAGTTACATACCATCTGAATTTCTAACTTTACACTTGATCTAAGCTATTAGGCATACTCATCATTAACTCTTCACACACCCAAAACATTTATCTCTCATATTTGAAGAAAATAGTCAAATTTATCAAACAAAAACATGAAAAAATTCACATTAAAAAACAATTTATGATCTTCATAAAATAATAGTTCCCATTGGATACCTTCACTCAATCTCCAATTACCCAAAAAACACCTCTATAATAGGCTCACTTAGATCTGCCAGAAATCCCAAAAACATAGTTAAGCATATTTTTCATTTCACACTTGATCATGGAAAAACCAAGACTCTAAAATGATTATATTAAAAATTTGATACTTATATAAAAAATCCATTATAATTATATCCTTCAAATCTTGATAAATCACCTTAAACTCATTTCTAAAATATGGTCACTCAAGAACTGCCTATAGCATATAAACATAGTCATATATAATGCTAGTTTTAGTACTTGAAATGATGATTCCACTACTCCTAATGCACATTAATAGTTTATATATCATTAAAAAATGTATATAAATAAAACTCTATAGGAAATCATTGGTCTTATAGACCAATCTCTCATGTTACTCTCTTATTGTCTTAACACAGCTAGACAAGCCATTTTGGCTTCCTCAACTCAACACTTTAGAGTAACTCACAACATTCCATAAGGATTTTATAGTTAATATATATATATATATATATATATATATTTATTTATTTTATGAATTTTTTCTTTTCATAGAGGCTAAAACTCTTCCTCTCATCTAGCATACTTGTTGAAGTCAATCTAGATCAAGAACTAGTCAAGATGAAATTGTATTTCAACACCTGAGAAGACACTTATAAAATATTATAATAAGTTAATATGATAATAAAATATAATTATATAAAATTTTAACACAATTTTTTTAATTTTTAATATCAAATATAGAACATATAGATCAAACACTAAATCTCACCCTTTCATTGTCATAACTCACACAAACAAGTCATTTTGAGAGTAATTTATTTCTTGTGTATGAGAATATTAAATAATTAAAAATAAAGGGAACATGAGGTATAGGTATTTAATAAATACCCCAAACCATTGGATTTATTCCTATTCATTTGTGACTCATCCCTGAACACTTTCTCACTCTAGCTTGCTTTTTCTCACTATTTTCTTTGTTTGGTAGTTTAGTGATAGGTAATTTTCCATGACCAAAATGATTGAAACATATAATATTTATTGAAAATATAACACTATGGACATAAATAATTAGTCTTGGCCTTCAACATCCATCAACATACATGCATTGAATCAGTCACCCCTACTTGTAGCATCAAATTCTTCAAGAACAAGCTCTTTCTTGTACCTTTTACTCATTACCTTGACAAAGTAAGACCACCTAGGGATGAATGGAGGAGTAATATACATTATCAAAATTTAAAAATTGACTTTATAATAAATTCTAGGAAATTTATATATTTTTTCTCTAATTGGCTCACTATAAGGTTTTTTAGAGGGTTTTGGACCGGTTTACATTTTTAACAATTTTCATAAATATTTTCCCATAAAATGACAAATTAATGATTTTAAATCCCTCTTAATACCATATTAAATATGTAAAAAATTATTAGGACACCAATAAAAGTGTAAATGTTCCAATGAGAATCTAAACTTCATTTTCAAGCTCTCATCTCTTCATTTTTCATGCATAGGAAACCTCAAAATGTTGTTTCTTGATTTCTCATTCATTTGATGACCTAAAAATTGGAAAAAATATTCATAAAAACCTATCATACCTCAAAAAATTATAAAATAATATCCAATACCTTTGAAACTCACCTTGACCCTTTATTAGGACCATATTAGGTCTTTATGCACATTAGGTCTAGAACCACCAACCATACTTGGATTTTGAAAATAATTGGAAACCTCTTAAATTGATCTTATTACCTCATACATATGTCATCATAAAATTCTCTAATTATTAAAACCTTACTCACATAGGTCTCACACTTCTCTTCTTAGCATGTTACTTATCATGTTTCATCACACTAAGTTTCCTATGTAAGGGTTATGCCTCAATAACTAACTTTGTTGGTATTTTAGATGTAATTTACACCTTAATCATATGTAATACCACTTATTTTCACATTATAATTCTCAAATACCTTCATATTGTCATCATCATGCCTCTACAATCTTTGTTCATGCTTAAGAACTAGTTTAAACACACAAGCCTACTAGGTTTCATACTTCTTGAAGATCTTCATGCCCCTAAAATTGCATTCTCATTCCAAACCACATTATTCCATGCTCAAAAAATACTACACATAACACCACATACCTGTGATCACTTATTTCATCATACCTTGATATGCATCACAAGCACACCTCTAGAACATCAAGCTTCATACTTTATTTGACATTAATAACCTCAGGTTTAATCATATGACATTAGTGAAAACTTTTCAACATGACTCCATGGAGAATTATGAGACAAAAAATGGTCAAAATCATAAATTGAGAGATCATAGGTTAGGGTGATATTAAAAAGGTGAGAGTGTTTAAACTTAAATTGCTCATAAAATTGTGAGAGTGTTTAAATAAGGGTGGCTAATATTACCTCAAAAAATACTGAGTGATGCCTATATAGTAAAAATGGACATCAAGACACTATATTCATCCTAAATAAATGAAATATTAGAAATGGTTTCCAATGTTATAATGTTTTTTGTATCTCAACTCAATGGAGAATTATGAGATAAAATATGGTCCAAACTCATAAAAATTATGAGAGTGTGGATTAGGTTGCTCACAAAATGGTGAGAGAATGACAAAGTGGGTAATTGAATTGACCTCAAAATAAATTGATAACCTCCTACATAGTCCCAAAAGGACCTCAATTCACTATAGTTCTACCTACACAAAAGGCATTTGATGAAGTAATAACAAGTTTAAGTATAGATAAATGGAAAGGTATGGCAAAAATGATAGTAAGGTGATGCAATAATGCATGGTAAAGGGGTTATTCCTAATTTTACCATAGGTAGTTATAATTAGGTAATAATGACAAGGGTAAGTAGTACTAATTTACGCATAGATAGTTATAATTAATATCATGATAATAGAATGTAACAATAAATTAAGGATGAAATTACCAAGACACTTATCATAATACTTTCATATACTATCATTTAAATGTTTGAATGTGAAAAAACTACTAGAAATAAATATGTCATCAATCATTGAACATGCTTGAAGTTCAAATGAATTACAACAAAGACCAAATGTGATAGGTGGGGGTTACATAAAAATAATTGGCTAGAAATAGGCTAAGGTATGGTTAGAATGGTATGGGGTATGATAAAAATAATTAGTATAAAAGGCATAACTTCAACAATCCTTGTAGACAATAATTCAAGTCCCTCAAGAGTATAAAAATTTGAAGTTAATTATGTTCATTGGTTCATCAAGTTAATCTCTTTCTAGTGTGTTGAGTATGTATGCTCTAGAATCATATTTAGTAATAACTACATGAGGACCTACCCAAGTAGGTTAGAAATTTACTTTCTTCTTTATCTCAACATTGATATTTTTCTAATTTTATTTTAAAATAAGGTCACCGAGCTCAAGTTATCAATGATTAATATACTAATTGTATTGTCTTCATAATCTATTCTAATAATATTGAAGGTTATTCAAAGTGGCCATACATTTTCCATCAATAAAATCTAGATCTTACAAAGGAACTACTCTATAGTCATCATCATCAATGATGTGTTGCATTGAAATGTAGAGATAAAGCAACACAACCTTGATAGGAGAAATAGCCTTAGTGCCATAAATAAGTGAATAGGGGGTAGATCCTATTAGATTACAAAATGTGGTATGATAATCCCAAAAGGAATTAAACAACTTCAAGTGTCAATTATGACCAACATAATTGAAAATCTTCTTCAAAATATTGACAATGGTCTTATTTGAAGCGTTAGCCTAGTTATTACCTTACGTTTAATAGGTAGTAGATAAATGATTTTTGATACAATATTGTGTAAATAGTGTTTTCACATCTTTGTTTTTAAAGTATCTGCCATTATCATCTATAATTTTGGAGGGGATACCATAATGGAAAATTAGGTGGTTAAATATGAATTTTGGTATCTACTTAATAGTTACATAAGTGAAGGGAATGGCTTTTACCCACTCAGTGAACTATTCAATAGTAGTAAGGACATGTTTATGGTCATCTAAGGATGTAAGACTTATCTTTCCTATGAGGTCGAGTCCACACATTGAGAAAGGCCATAGTTTTGTCATTTATTTGAGCCTTTTGGCTAGATAATGAATCAAATTAGCATGTTTTTACACATTACACACTTCTCCACATATGTAACTACATATATTTCTATAGTTAGCTAGTAATAACTAATACATAGTAATTTCTTGTCTAGGATTTCCCTAATGGTATGGGATCCACACATGCCTTTTTTTACTTCCCTTAATGCTAATCTATATTCTACCTAAGGTAAAAAAAGATGAAGCAGAGTTACATCATAGCTTCTACGATATAGGGTTGATCTAAGGGTAGCTTTATAGATGGAGGATTATTGTTTATTATGTGAAATATTAGGTGGAATAATTTAGCCTTATAGGGAGGCATATATGTCATAATACCAAGGAGATGTGGGACCAACAATGTCACAAACCATCTTGATAGCTACTTATTCATGTGTCAGTACTTAGAGATGTTTTACAAGAAATTGATAATCCTTGGCTCTATCTATAATATAAATTATGGATATAATTGTGGCCATGACATCATCTATTCTATTATTGACTCTAGGTATTCATTCAAACTAAATTTTGAAAATTTACTACTAGATCATCGACCATGTCTTTATATGGTACCAACTTCTCATCTTTTGTCTGGTACTAATATATGTAATGATTGATGATAAGATATAAATCATCATGAACCATTATATGTTGGATGTTCCACTATACTATTTAGTGAATCCCTATAATGATTTATTCATATTAATCCATGTTAATTGTATAAGGAAAACCAATATGAAAGTACTTAGTAATAAGATCCCCTTGCAATGTGATAAACAATATTATGGAACCTAAGCCACGAGCTATGAATGAATTATTAAATTACATTTTCCACTATTCAGCCTCAGGAGGTTCTTCTACTTCTTTGAAAATCATAATATATTTGTCTATAAATCTAAATGTAAGAGTTTTGGTATCATGACGAGGAGATTTTACAATATGATCTATGAGTACCTTCCCCTTGATGGATTTTTAGTTGGTATATTCAATATCAAACTCACTCAAAAGAATGATCCACTTTTACATGCATCCCTATAAAGTTAGTTTGGAAATTATATACTTGAGTGGATCTAATTTGGTAATAACAATGGGTTTTTTTTTCATCAAGTAGTGATGAAATGTTTGGGCTAAACAAAACATAGCTAAATAAGCTTTTTCAATTGACATATAATTGTGTTCATACACTACCAATGTAATGATTAGATAATACATGTCATGATCTTTACCCCATTCATCATGATATTCCAAAAGTGACCCCATTGCATTTTTAGTCATTGATAGGTAAAGTAATAATGGCTTGTTCATTATAGGTGAAAATAAAATAGGTATATTTTCCATGTATTCTTTAATATGTTAAAATTCTTATTGGCAATATTCATTCCAAGATAAAGTAATGCCATTCTTTAGTAAATATGTAAATGGGTAGATTTTTTTTGGCCAACTATGATATGAATCATTGGATTTACTGTGTCTTTCCCTATAAACTATAGAGTTTCTACAAGGTAGATGGTAAAAACATTTTGGTAATGGCTCAAACTTTGGTTGGATCATTTTCAATACCCCTATGAGAGACAATAAATCCTAATTATTTGCTAGAATTAATCAAAACACACACTTCTTAGGGTTGAGCCTAACTTTATACTCTAAAAGAGTCTCAAATATTCTTCAAAGTAAGGTTAGATGGTTGGAATGGGTTTTTTATTTACCTAGGATGTCATCAACATAGTCCTTGATAATGTCATGCATCATATAATGGAAAATCACTATCATGACTAATCGGTATGTGGATCATGCATTCTTAATTATAAATGGCATCAAATAATAACAAAATATTCCAAAATAAGTGGTGAACACTATATTTTTCTAGTACTTTGGTGCTATTATGATTTGGTTAAATCCTAAAATCCATCCTTAAGAGAAAACATTTCATATCTAGCCATTGAGTCAATAATCATGTAAATGTTTGGTAGAGGAAAGTCATATTTTAGAGAAGGATTTTTTATTATCCCAAAATTTAGTGTATATTATTATTCCTTTTGGTTTCTTACTCATTGGAATAATATCATAAATCCATTTTGAATAATCAATCAACTGAATGCATCTCACATACAAGTTCTCCCCCAACTCTTTCTTGACTAGCACACTAATATGAAGATACATTTTTTGAAGATTTTGCTTAATTATTTTGGAATTAGGATGTTAAAAAATATGGTTTAAAATAAGGTGGGGTATAAAAATAACATATCTAAATAGTAAATTCTCTTAAAATGGATGTAAAAGATT
This sequence comes from Torreya grandis, assembly GCA_037957365.1. Lineage (NCBI taxonomy): Eukaryota > Viridiplantae > Streptophyta > Pinopsida > Cupressales > Taxaceae > Torreya > Torreya grandis. The sequence goes on from JARHVA010005797.1 coordinate 876,348, forward strand.
TACTTCCTCCTTAGTAAGGGATGTATCTAGTTTGATCCATTTTTGGTCTTCTTGAGTCCCAATGTGAACATCATAAGTGTCCTCCAAAAGAAGTATAGAACCATCTTCTGTAATAGTTTGTAATGGGGTTAACTAGTTAGATATGTCAAATTCCTTTGGTGAGACTAGCTCATCTAATTCTCCTAAGAAGGATGAATTAGAATCTCTTAATGCTAGTAAAGGTCATGTGAAAAATACTTCAAGGCATTCCTAAATAATCTATGTAAATTTTTATCTCTCTTATATATTGATTTCATATCCATATATAAGCCTTAGATTATTGGTCTCCTATTCTTCATGTGAAGAGGGGTGAACATCCTCATATAATGGTGCCCAAAATAGGTTTTCACTAAGAGACTAACCTTTTTCTTTACTTTTACCTTGGTTTAAAAGAACCTCAAAAAGGTTTTCATTTTAGACCTCAATGTTTGATTTTCATTTTATTTTTATCCAAAAAAGTTCACCTAAACTCCAAAATAGGTAGTAGGATCCAATTTAATAGAAAATACCTATAAGTGATCTCTAAGAGGGATGTGATCCCTTAAACATAGAAAGTCACAAATGATCTCATCATTTTATCAACTCTTGTTGGTTCCAATCTATCAACTATGGGTGGTAAAGGGAAAGAGGTGAAGGGAAATAAATAAGGTTAATGATACATAAGGTATAGGTTTAAATGCATTTATATTGGCAAGGTCATCGTAGATGCTATAATTAGACCCTACATTACTATCATCATCATCTTTACTAGTCTCTAGTATTAGAACCCAAATAAGTTATGTTGGGTCATTCCTAGATGGTTTAAACCTAATACCATGGGTTCCCTTATACTTGGTCATTGAAAGTGACTCGATCATTCTTTGTTGATGTATCTCTAGGCATCTACCTTCATAAGCTAGAATATACATAATTTGATTAGGAATATGATACTTTAAACTTTGGTAATAGTCAGCTAGCTCATCGATATAAAACCATGAATCATCTTTGGCTAAGGGGTCCTATTTTAGGCTAGATAGTAGCTTGAAAATAATGGGTTTGTTGAGATGAGATTTTTCATTAGTCTACCACTCGATGTGAGTAGTCTTGGATTTGGGTTTCTCATAGGATTTTAGGCTCTAAAAAAAACTTGGAAATGTGTAAGGAATCATAGGTATTGTATTCTTCTATACCTTTGTTAGATATATAAAATTGATTGTCAATGTTTGTTGTAGGTGTAGATTAGGTAGAGGCTAAGCTATCAAGGTTAGTGTAATTGGGTTTTGGTATTGACTCAATGGATTTAGATTTCTTTGTTCTTCCTCCATTAGATTTGGGCATATGATTTAATTCAAAATGATAATTATAGCTCTTATACTCCACCTCAAGATGTTTATAATACTAATAAGGCTATAGATTAGTTCATATAGTCACTTATGTCTATGAATGAGTAATTTTTGTACACTTATATAATGTGGAAGGCATGGACTTAATTTCATAGATTTTAGGTTGAACCAATAGAAGATTTTAATATAATTCTAGGTCCAAAAAATTACATAAACTGTCATGGATCAAAGACCCAATGACCATTATAAATTTGATAGTACCTTGTGATTCTCATTTCTCATTTTCATAGTCCTTAATAATAATGGTATCTGGTCATAGGTCAGTCACTATGTATTTGAGATGATTGATCAACTTTAGAGATATAATGTTGAGGCCTAATCCATTATCTACAAAGATATGTTTAACTACATGGTTTATTATACCATCCTTAATGTACAATGGGTTATCATGTAATTGGTCCAAAGATGACATGTCACTTTGGTTAAAGGTAAGTGATTCGCTAGGGGCCAAATGTCTTACCATGGATTGAAATTTATCAAGCATGATGTCATTAGGCACGATGTCATCAGGCATAAGGGATTAGATCAGGTAATAATTGAATATATATTTATGGATGTTATATGTATGGATTAATTCCATGATGGATATTTACACAAGTGTCTTCTTTAGCTGATCCATAATTTCATAGGTCTTACTTTCAGTTTTGGCAATTGGCTTTTTTATAGGAATGGAAATTTGAATGGGCTACTTTTGTGGAATTTGGTTATGGTCCTTTGATGGTAATATGGTATCATCTATTTTTGATTATGACATATCAGTTTGGTATAGATATTTTTTAATTGGATAGAGAGGTAATAGAGCCTGGGATGGTAATTATCAACCAGTGTTGAGCTTGGTCACTAACATGATATGAAAAATAATTACTAGTATAAGGAGGTTGGGAAGAATTATTTGGATGATAGGCATTGTTGGGTGTAGGTATTGGTATATTAGTATTTTATTGGGGATTAATGGTTATGGTGGAAATATAACCACCTAATACATGCCTTACAACTTTGTTATAGGAATACATGACAACATGAGGCTTCCTTGGTTAGTTTGGTCATTTTTTCCTTGGTTCTAGCCATTATGTTTTTTTACTTGTTGTTGCAATTGTTAGTTTTGATTTGGTGGTGGATTTATTTTCTATTTTTGTTACTATTATTGGTTTTTTTATGTTGAGGAAATAGATTTTAATAGATGCCTGAGTTAAGACCAGTGATAGGAGTATGGGTATCTCTTTGTATCTCTCTCTATTCTCCAACATATTCTCAATTAGATGCCTTAATTGGATATAATATCATATAGAATGTCCTTTGACATGATGATACTCATAAAATTCATGTTATTTATACCAGTCAATAAAATGAATACCTTCAAGGATTAGTTTAAACACTATCCAACTAATCATATTTACTTGAACCAATTTACATTATACAGACTCAATAAGCTCCCTAAGGTCATTGAATTTTATAAAAATGGGTGGTATTATCCTTGGAGGAGGGGATTTAAATCGATATTTATTTTGTGGTTTTTGGTTTTAAGGGGAACTTAGATGAATGAATGGAGGTTATGGTTACTAAATAGGTGGAGGAAAATAGACAACCAGTGTTTGCACTATCTAAACATGGTGTGATATAATGACCCTATTACTAATAAAATTATTATTATAGTTGTATTCCTTTGGTATTTTCTTATTTTTGGATAATTTAGAATTAAATTTGGTATTTAGATAGGGTTCTAATTTTAGTTATCGATTTGGTTCTAGTTCTATTGGCCTTGATGTTAGTTTTGGCTTTGGTTGGAAGAAAATAGTTTGATGATCCTTTTTTAACAAGGGTCTTATAAATCTATATCCATGTCTCAATAACATTTTAAAATATATGAGAACATTTTATCTTAGGATGGTTAGATATCTTGTTGTTTAGGCTCCTAGTAAATATCATGGCCAATTGCTTATCTAGAAAATTATGAGTGAACTAGCTTACCAGTGTTCACCATTGTAAGTACGCAATAAAGCTTTCACCATTATTCTATTTTTATTAGCCAAAGATCATAACTATAATCTCATGATTGAAATTATATGATATATGTTGTAAAAATTTATCAGAATGATAATCAAAGTGTGGTATAGTTTTTTATAAATTTTAAAAGTCATTCTAAGGCTTGTCCAACTAGATTTCTTGGAAAGAGGAGAAGCAAATATATGTCATTGTACACCACTAGTTGGTAATCACCAAATAATTATTTTAGATGCTATTTTTGGTTATCTTTATATTTTTATTTTTAAAATTTATGTGGTTCATAACCTAGAGGAAATGGTATTTGAATATAATGCATGTTGAATGGATACAAGCATATTTTATCTAGCTCAAACTTATTTATGTGCTTTCTAGTATTAATAACTTGAATTACATCCTTAATTTACTATAAATATTGAGCAAGGAAGTTAGATGGAGTGGCATGTCACTATTGTGGTCTTAAATTGCACCCATGAGGTGATTTATTTAGGATCCTTCTAACTAATCCATAAAATGGGAATAACCTCAGGATGTGGGTATCCTATGGTGAGGTTGAGCCTCCAAATAAGGTTGGATTCCTTTTGGATCTATCATCTAAACTAATATATAGATTGTAAAGGGGAGAGGAATAGATAAAAATGCATGAAAACATGTAAAGGAGGTGATGTACCAAACATTTTAAACACTTATGCTTGCACATGACACACTATGAGACAATATCAAGACTGTTAAATATCACTTCATTTACTTTTTGATCAGCTTCCACATAAGTATTTCACTAAAGGCATGAACTAGTTATAAATATAGCATGGGAGCGAAGTTGTCCACTTCTAAAACATTCAAAAAACTATCTATTACACTTAGAATGACCTATGAAAGCTTACAAAAGACTTCATGAAGGTGAAGAAACTTAGAAAAAGGTAAAGCAATGCATATATTCACTTAACCACATCAATGAATTTATGAAACACACTTTAATTCATCTTGTAATTAGAGGAATTTAGTATTTATTACATCAAATAGGTTTTATAGTACACACTTGGCATAACCTAGGCATGACAAAATTATAAGAGTATTTATCTCCAAAATTAAGAATTTTGTTGAGCCCTTTTCAAGGAGAAGAAATGAGGAATATATAGAAAAAGGGGGGAGAGAGGGAATTGAGCAAGTAATCATTAATGAATTATGCCCAACCATTTTTTATCAATTAGCATTAATTTGAGGATGTTGAGTCATGATTTATGAGGAAGGAACAACTTCCAAAGACTTTGGAACTTCATTAAATTATCCACTATCTTGACCTCATAACTCTCCACCAAGATTGATCTCAATACTTTTTTCATGCTATTAGACAATCACTTGAGCTTGTTCAATGGTGCTCCTTATAAACTTTCTTACATGGTCACAATTTTGCCATTACTCCTAAATCCTAAATATAGGCTCATCATAGATGAAAACCAATCACAATTGTTGGTTTTCATATATCTATGATTTCAAATGAGGTTCTATAGGCTAGGGTTATTTAAACCTGAACAAGACATAAAATGTATGTCTAAAAGATTTTGAGAGGTTTTTTAGATATTTAATGGTATTAGACAAACTTGTAGGATTTACTCCCAGTAACCTGGATCATACTAAATCTTGAATTTATGCATTCTACCTACTTGGGGTAGTGAAATCTTTGGATTCAACATGTATACCTTTGTGGTTTCTTCTTGAGCTATTTTTTTATATTTTTAAAACATAATCATTATGATTTTGGATACGTGTTCATATCCTATGCCTTCTTGTAACTCAATCAAATCTGATCCATTGACCCTCATGGGAGTCTTCAATCTTTGATCTTCATCATTAACCATTGATATAGTATATATCCTCTAGATGGTGAAACTTGTCAACTCCATGTCAATATTTGTTTTGGGATTTAAGGGTGTGACACTTATCATTCTTGCATACCTCTTATGCGCCCTATTATTATTTCTTATGATTGGATGTGATTATGCCACATGGTGACCTTGCATTCAATATAAGCCCTTTAACCTTTATACCTTTGATCTATACCATCGATATGCTCTATAGTTGCCACAATTGAAATACTTGGCATCTTCATATTCATCCTTGGGATCTTCTAACTTTTTGACCTTGAACTCACCATTGATCTTTAATTAAATGATCAACCATTCACCGTCAATCCTCTACGACCTATTGACTTTATTAGATTTCCCATGTGTCATAGATATTCTACCCAAGATCCCAATATATTGACACTTGTCAACCTTACATTTACTTGAAGCTTGTAAAGTATTTTTTCAATCTAAATGGATATTTCCTATATCTTGAACTTGATGTCCCCAAGGCATGCCCGACACTATTGGGTCACTTTTAAATGCTTGTATCTTGAGATAGAGAACTCATAAAGATACCAAATTTGTAGGAGATGATCTTGGAACAAATTATATCATGATCATGAAATTTTTATCTCTATTTAACTTCCCAAGTATACTTATGAAATGCTTAATCAACTTGATGTATTCATTCATGTATGACATGCTCTGACAGTCTAGCTCCTTAAGGTTACCCAGTTAACACTTTAATATTCTTAAAGTGTTTTAAAAGATTTGTAATTAACTTGATATTATCCTTGATTCTATCTACTTCATGTTCTATCAGATCATTCTTTAATCAGGGACCCTACTCAACCTCATTCCTCAAATCCATCAATATTTTAGTATGTAGGCCAAATTTGGTAAACATATTTGATGACTTTGCTGGGAAGCATGCCTACTATGATTAAGAACTATATCATTTACATAATTATTGAACTTAATGACAAATCTGATCATAACTATAGGAACCCTTTAACTTGAAAAAGACAACAATTCCACCAAATAAGGAATGAAACAAAATATGAAAACTAATCTAAACAAAGAAAGTGTGAAAACAAAGCACTTATTTGGAACAAAACCAATGAAAACTAACTAATGTGATATAAATGCAATTGGATGAAAATAGATAAACTAATTATGTACAAGGAACTCAGCTTCCTTAATATTAATGTTTCAAATGTATCACATTGATTGGGATAGGAAGTTATTTACCATCCATTTGTGCAAGTTAGAAGGCATTATAGTATTTTTAAATAGATATTATGTATGCAACACTCCAAAGTGAGTCAAAATTTGTATGCAATCCTAGTTTAGATCTATCCTCATCCCATTTGAGGACCAATTCTCCTTATTCAAAACTTATTGGAGAAGCTCTATTATCAAAGGCTTTCTTAGCTTGTGCTTGATGGGATTCCATTGCTAACATGGATTGATTTTGAACTTCTTTTATCTATATAAGCTCAGCATACCTAATCTCCATTGGCTTATTCTCCAACAACTCTAGTTGATACATTAGCTTTAAAGTAAAAACTAAATAGAATTAGGCAATATTTATTCCTTACCATAAACCAACTTGTATGGAGAGTTGGATATTCATCTCTTGTAGGTGATTCTATTAGCCCATAAATCTAACTTAAAATTGAGATGCAATATCCTCTAATTATCTTTAATAGCCATTTTAATGATATTAAATTGGTTCTTATATATGGAATCAACAAAATTGTTTCCTTGTGGATAGTAATTTGATGAAGTGCTAAGGTAAGCACCATGTTGAATAGACCATTGGCTAATCCTAGTTCCCATAAAGGCCATAGCATTACCAAAAATAATGGTTGAAGGAACTCCAAATATAGTAAATGAATCTTCATAGAAATATAAAACATTAGATTCATTTACTTCTTTTAATGTTACTTCTTTTATCCATCTAGTGAAGTAATCTATAGTAATTAATATTCATTTATGAAATTCAATTTAAGGGGGATTAATGAGACCAATAATGTCCCAACCCCATTGGATAAAAGGCTGGTTTACTATAATTGGTTAGAGAGGTAAGGTTACAAGTATCACTTTTCCTAAAAACATAACACATGTTTTGCACTTTCTAACCCATATATGACAATCATTAAATAGGATAGGACAATAATAACCACCTCTCATGATCTTAAGGGTTGTGGTATTTTCCAGATAATTTCCTACACCATGTCCATTATGGAATTTCTCAAGCAATCTCTATGGTTGGCTTGGCTCCATACAGCTTAGCAACATGCCATTGATATCTTTATTGAACAAAATACCATTAATAAAAAGAAAAGGAATTGAATGTAGTCTAAAATATCTTATTTATGAAGGGATTAAATGAAGGGGATAAATACCATCCTATAGATATCTATCATGTCATGAAACTAGATAGAATGTGAGGTCTAATTAGCTACAACCTCTTCATCATTTGACAGCATAGCCACCCCATTAGCTTCTTGTAAGTCTTGGGATAGATGATTATAAAGTCCCTTGCCTCTTACCAACTTTGTGACCTTGATCTCCACATCATACTTCATTGTATTTTTTATCCAACTAGATCATTTCTCATTTATGTCCTATTTAAGAGAAAATATTTGATACTTAGATGGGCCACCATCAGGTGTATCTTATTGTTAGATAAGTATCTGAATTTCTAAAGAGACCTTATAACTAAAAGAACATGTTTTTCAACAAAATATTACCTTATTCCATTATATTATAATCCTTAACTAAATAAGGCTATTGGTTTATCTAAATCCTCATGATTCTGTTGCATAAGAATGCCTAAAATGGTGTCTATGTTAGCATAAGTGTATAAAATGAATTCTTTTGTTAAATCTAGGTTTATGTGTGTTTACTTGAACCAATTGCAACTCTGATTATTATTTATCATGGCTATGAGTGGCTTAACTAAAGTGGAAAAAATTGAAATGGATATTCTTATAAAATTGATTTTTCCTAAGAAGATTTATAAAGATTTCTTGTACTTGGGCAAGGAAAGTGCAAGAATCAAATCTATCTTATCAGGATTTATGCTCATACCATGTTTTTAGATCACATGCCCAAGAATCTTACTTTCATGAACTAAGAAGACACACTTATTTTGGTTTATATACACCCCAAATTGTCTAAACCTTTCAAACACTTGCTTGAGGTGAACCAGGTGTTCACTTTCATTATTTAAGAACATTATTATTTCATCTAGATAAACAAGTATGAACTTATTTAGAAGGCCTTGGAATGACATATCCATGGATCTTTGAAAGGTTTCTCCAGCATTGGATAAACTAAAGGGCATATTTATATAAGAAAATGTCCTCCACTTTATAGTGAAAGTTGTCTTGAATTAGTCTTATTTTTTGACCAAAATATGAATGTAGCCACTATATCCATCCAAAAAGGAAAACCTTTCTAAACCTACAACTAGCTATAAAATTTATTCCATATATGGCAATGGATAATTATTTTTAAGTGAAGCCTTGTCCAAATCTTGGAAGTCAACACAGCCTAATCTCACCATTCTTATTTCCTACTAGAACAAGGTTTACCACCCAAGTTGAGTGCTTAATTAGGAATATTATAACTAAATCAATGAGCTTATGAAGCTTAACTCTCATGAAGTTGTCAACCATTGGGTTGATAGGCCTTTGTCTTTGTCTTACTATCTTAGTTTTATCTTATAAGTCAATGTTGTGTTGGGATAGACTTAGATAAAACCCTTTAAGATCACTATATTTCCATGAAAATAGATCTAAAATTCTTGAACATAATTTAATAAAAGTTTCCTTTTCTGAAGGGGTGCATACCTTTCCCAAATTTAAGCTTTTACTAGCTATAATCTACACATTAGCATAATGTTCCTCCTTTGTTGACAAATATGGATTTTCATTCCTCAACTCATCATCTCTATTGAATATGTTTTCAATTATGACCAGTCTTTTTGGAAACATGTTTATTTTAAGTTGCACAATCTGATCACCATATTAATGCAAGAACTTTGATTGATTTTTTGAGGAAAACTCAGCCTCTTCTTATAAGAACCTAATAACTTGATTATCATCCTCAAATACTTGCCAATTCTCATGATTATCTAGGATAGAAGGTCTTAAAACCACCTTAATATATGACTAAACCTTTTCAATTTTTATATCATCTAGGATACTAAATTGTTCCCTAATGGAAGCCAATCTATTTACATGTTTGTTCTCATTTCTTGGTATTGCCTAAATGTTGAAATCCTACAAATATTCAAGTAAGTCCCATACCCTATGCTTATATGACTTAATAAATGTATTTTTTCATATATTTAAACCTTTTACTTGGTGAATTACAAGTTCACTAACACCAAAGACTTGTAAGGTGTTAACTTTCATCTTTTTGGCCCACTACAAACCATGAACTAGTGCCTCATATTCTGAAACATTATTTGAACAACCAAACTAAAAATTAAGATAAGAGAAATACATTTTATTTTTTTGATAAATCAACATCATTCCAATCCCAAAAACACGTTTATTCTTTGATCCATTAAAGTATAATTTTCATAGGCCATCACCAGGCTCATCATCCTTCATCATACCTAGAATTGGTGCATCATGCTCATGGAGGTAATAAACACCAAATAATTCTTATTAAATTAGCTTAAAAGGATCATTATCATGTAATTTATAGGCCTACCCATCAAGGAACAAGTCTAAAACTCCATATAAAGGTGATTCAGTTTCCACTTCACTATTTCCTATCACCTCATATGAGATGACTTAGTGTTCACAACACTTGGCATATATGGCTCCAAATAGAAATGTGATATGTGTTCAAAATTTATTTTTACCTTAGTACCATACCTAGTTATAAACATCAAATATTTCCAATCAACTAATAAGTATCTTCTAATTTTTGAGGTGAAGTCCCTTGATAGACACATGGAAAAGTAGGGAAGCAAGTCCACCATAACTACATCCTATAGAATGGTAATTTTTATCTCTTAGATTTTAAACCTTTAAAGAGATGAAAGGATATTCTCATCCAATTGGTATAATGGAATCACCTATAGGCTTGTGGGAATCCTAAGGAGTGAGGTGAGTCTCTAGATAGGGCTAGTTCCCTTGATGTACCACTTTGGATTGAAACTACCACTAACTTGGGGGGGGGGTGAAAAGATAGAGATATAATTGAAAGAAAAAATAAACTAAGGAGGTGATACACAAAATTAATTTTATGACTTCCAACCATTGCATTCTATACTTGAGACCAAAACATACACATTTCTAATCCAAGTCTTCTGGCATCAATATTAAATTATAAGGTTATGCAAGAATGTCTTATGATAGGAGGATTAGAAAAGAGGCCTTGGATGGTACTAATGAAAATAAAAACTCACTTAAACGTGGAAATCCCTTGGAACACTTCACATTTCCTAAAAAACTTGTATAAAGCATTAAATGCACTATTTTTGACCCTTAAAATGAGTCAAAATGATAAATGGACTTAGAATATAATTGACCAAAGCTAGTACAACATTAGAAAACATCAAATTACCTATAAAATACCTCATGGAAATAAATTATACCCCCTTATAGGCCTAAAAAGCAAGGTTTTTACTAGGGGTACCCCAATTTGACCTAAAAATCAAATTTGATCAACAAATTGCTGACTCATAGGGGCAGTATGCCTACTATACTAATTATACAAGTAGCCTTATTATTCCATTGAGTTTATGAGTCATCCATGGACTAATAAAAATAAGATACTTTTACCATTGACCACCAACCTTTGATCAAGATAAGACATTAAGACTACCTCATCCACACAAAGCAAATGGCACACACAACAAAGAAATAAAACACACAAGACACACACATGTGCTCTAAGAACTTAGGGGAAGTAAATAAAAAATAATATGTACAAATAAAAATTATCATACCTCCCTCATAGATTAAAATTAAATTTTTAAGCATCACCTTCTTCATGGGATGAGACATGATGTAAAGCATGTTGTTCTTTGGATTGGGTGTTCAATGGATCAAACTTATTATTTGTCACTTTAATTGTCATGTTATCAAGTAGAACATATTAAAATAGGTATCTAGTGTATAAATATTCTTATTTCATATAAACATATTCAATATTGTCATGTAGATCTTCAAATGCAACCTCAAATGATGATTGTGCAAGGTATACCTTCTTATCTCCCATGATGCTCTCAACAAGATTAGGCTTCTCCTGAACTGCAATATTTTATAGCTCATCAAGGAGATTTAAAAAATCTAACCAATCTTGGTCATTATCTTCTATATAAACCTCTACTTTCACCTTGTTGTATGCTTGACCTTTTATTTGGCAAAGATCTTTAAGCTCTTGAAGTAGCTCTATTTGCAGCTACTAATCATCCCTATTCTCTTTATCATCTAGAACCACTACCTCTCCCACATTATCTTTTTGATGTATGATTTCATCAATATAATGTACTTAAAACTCCTTTACATCATCAATTGTCTTCATGATAGATGGTTCTTGACCAGCAGAAAGAGCTTATTCTTCATGCTTGGTTGAATATTCCATATCATCTTTAGGTCCATAGACAAGATTGCCATCAAGTGTAAAATATCTTAGAGAAGGAGAAGCTTTAAACAAATCATAAAATTATTTGCAAATGGAATTTAACCTCTACCATAAGTATTCTTCTTCATGGTTACCATATTCAAGAACCACTTCTTTTACCTTGATCTCATGAATATCTCCTAAGACTGCCACTCCTTGAGAAATGACTTGGATTTCACTCTTGATAACACATAACACTTCATGTTTGAGCTATTTTTCCACCAATATTAGATCATATGTATATTATTTCTTAGAATATACAATATATTCCATTTCCTTCTCCTTCATGGTGGTGCCAAGACTAAGCATCTTGAAATAATATGATCTAGCCTAGCAAGGCTGTGAAGGAGGTAAGTTTTCTTTAAGCAAGAGTTATCTTTCTTTACTCACCATGTAATCCTTGATAGGTTCCTATACCATAGGTCTATAAATAAAAATGGTGATGGCATGAGGGAAATATGAACTAGTTGATGGAGGTGGCACATAAAACTCAAAATTAGATTGAGGGTGGAGTGTAAATGCTTCTCCATGGGTACACATCCCTTTCAACATAGAGACATTAGCTACTAGATTTTCCTTTTGTTCACCAAGGGGAGTCCCTATGGTGATTTCATTCTCATAATCACTCATGAAGGAATCTTTATCAGCCATGAATTTTAGTTTTTTCTTTACTTGCTTCTCTCAAAATAAGTTCCTCTTTGAGAAGAAATGAAGTGGAGGCTTAATAGATAGGCTCATGGATTTGAGGTGATGAAGCTGGAACATGAGATGTAATGGGAGGTGAAGGTATTTGAGATGGAGTGTGGAATGGATGAGAATATTTATGAATAGGTTTGGAAAAGAGGAAAGCACTAGTGAGTTTTAGTGGAAGTGAATCCTTGGGTTGATTAGGATGACAAACATCTACATGAGTAGGAACTTTACTTTGCTAATGATACCCTTGTGTATAATCCATGGAAACATTTAGTGTACAAGATTCATAAGAATGATCTTAAGGTGAATATGCATCATAATATAAATTACAAGTCTCATATTGGGACTGATAGAGAGGTGTTTCTTGGTATCCATTCTCATAGGGCTGTCCAACAACATAGTGCCCATATGAAGATGGAAATGAAAGACTATATGGCTGCCATGGCTCATAGGGTTGTTGAAGGAAAAATTATGGTTCATAACAAGTTTAACTTTAGGATTTATACACTTCATGACAAGGCTGAATATAGTCACACCAAGGCTCATTAATAATTTTTTCACATTGATGGGGAATGGCACAAGCTTGGAAGGTTTCACCAACTTGTAGGGAACAAAATTCAAAACTAAAGTAAATAATGAAACCTTCATTTGTAAGAAAGCACATAAGAAATGATCATCAACAAAATACCTAGGCTACTTAACTAGTTGATACAACTTCATAGTCACCATTGATGCTTGAATAGATAACTCCAAAGGTTGATGTGTTGAAGGACAACACCAAAAATCCTCCAACCTCTTGAAACAAAAAAGTTTTGACCAAATTTAAATTTTAGTCAAATTGGGTCAACCCATACATATTTAAACTTTTCATAGGTTCCCATATGTCTAATAGGGTCTCATGTGTGTCTAAACATCTCACATATCCTTGTTCTAACCTTGGTGTAATCCTATCTTCCTTGTACTTGTCTAGTCAACCAAAGTCAACTTTGGTCAACTCTAGACAAATATGGTAAAAGATTCAAATTATTTTATAAATTTCCTAATAGGGTCATTGAAATGTTTTAACATATTTCTAAGTCATAAATTAGTCTTTTTTCATGTTTCATATGCCAAAAGTGTCTTTTGGTCACATTTTTGGCTCATTAAATGACTTGTACAGACTTTTCCAAGGAAGAAATTTGTCAACAAGTATTATTCTAACATAGATGAGGTAAAAACTTGGTAGGAACTAGTTAGAGATATAAAATAAGTAGTTTCATGCATAAAATAGGAGAATCTCCCAAAAATAGTTTCTTAATGGCACTTATACAGACTTGGAAAATCTATCTTTAGGTGAAAATGTGAGTTAAGTGTCCTTTGAGCTCCCTAAAGTCTTCTCTATGCCTGGTGTGTAGAAATTAAGTTAGAAAGATCAAATTTTGATTTTGCTCCTTTCCTGACTTCATAAGCTAAGAAGAGACAACTTTGAATGCTTGGTACAATCCATACAGGTGGATTTGGGAGGTGTTCTCTTAGGAGTTGAGAGGGGTCTTATTTAGATTCAAATCCATGGAAATAAGTTTTAGTTTCATGGATCCTCTTTTTTGAATCATTTTTAAGAAGATAGGCATCTTTTTATGCTCTTACATCAATGAGGGGTCCCTATTTGAGCTTGTTTTTAAATATTTTGTTTTGGTTTGATAGTTTGGGTTGTTTCATGTGTTTTCCAAGGCCTCTCCACAGGTTTCTCCATCATAATGTTAACATTAGTGTTCTCAAATTCCTAAGAGAGCCTCTTATAGGCTTGTTTGTGCTTGTAAACTAGTTCCTTTTACACCTATAGGTGTCTTCAAGATTAGGAAAAGATGTTTTGATGTTGTTTCAAGACGTTTCTTGATAAATTTCATATCTTTGAGTATGGACAATGCATTTGACTAGTTTTGAGGCCTTTTCTCTTGTATATTCTTACTCCTTCCATGTCTTTGCCTATATAACATAACTCAAGACACTTACCTACAGGCCTTGATGACATCATGTTGATGTTTTGATAGATGTACTTGTACTCTGATTCTTAAATTTGTCTAAGATTTATTAATATGATAAAGATACCCTCTCTTAGGCTTGTTTTGGTTGCATATCACCCTTACTACCTTACACTCAAAAGTATACACTTGCAAGTGTCATTTGTAGCATTTTATAGATGTTGTATGAATGAATGGTTGATAGGTCTTGGTATTCATAAAGATTATGAGGTTATATGTTATCATATAATCATTTCAGGACCCTTGGTAGCCCACTAGGTGTTGAGAAACCTTGCCAAATAAAAAAGCCCAGGTTTGGGAACTTTTCCTTGAATTGAGAAAATAGAGAGATCCTCCCTTTTTGTGATTTGATTTATAAATTCAAGAGTGGGTCTAAAGAAAGATATTATGAGCCTTTGATAGTATTACTATGGGGATATTCACTTGAAAGAGATGGATAATGGAAAACTAAAGGAACCTAGTTTTTGAGGTTCCCAAAATATGTTTCTCACACACTAAAGTTGCTCAGTACTCTCTACAGTTCTCAAATCCAAGTGGTTTTTATACCCAAAGATCACAATGTCAGCTTGCAATCTAAAATATGTTTTAAGATCATTAAAATGTCTTAATGACTTGTTTGAGATGACTCCATGAGAAGGCAACCACTCCCAAATACACCTACAAGTACACTCGGGCCTAAAAATGGTCATCTATTAGTTAGTTAGGAAAACACTTGCAGGTTAAAAGAAACCTATAACATGGAGACTTCCACTAAGACTTCCACACATCATTGATGTATTCAATGACCTAAGTGAGACCCTAATATGTGTAGACACCTAAATCTAGCCACTAATGACCTCTAACCATAATTTTGACCAATTTCCTATCAGGATCCTACTCCTCTATAAGAATATATATGATTACCTTTGTATTAGAAAATAAACACAGAATTTAACCAGAATGATAAGTAACTATAAATATGAAACAACACAAAATATGAGAGATAATACCCAATTGTATTAATACTCATCTAGAATGAAATACAATAAATAAGTCGCCACACTTCTTCTCACACCTCTAGAGCTCCCACACTTCTAGGGTTCACCAGTAATTCTCCTCCAACAGTTCACTCTCTCAATTATGGTCACAACAATCAACTCAAACTCAGAGTTGTTGTTCACCTCCACCAATCAGTAACAATGCTACCAGTACACCAAGTACACAACCGTACTCCAATTAGATCTCCCTGCTCTTGCAACAACCTACAAATCACTAGACCTTACTTACCATGTAGATGTCTCTACACCCTGAAGAACCCTTGTCTTTGCCTCACCAAGTCCTCATGATTCTTCAACTAGTACCTTGGTGGATCTTCTACTAGAACTTGCACAACCTACAACTCTCCCTGATCATACACACTCAACACCCCTTTGGAACTAGGAGGAGCTACTCTTGCTCTGTCTACAAGCACAAAGGCTTTTTAGCACACATTTACAATACAACCCATGAGTCTATTATATAGATCTCATGCATACAATAATTAGACTTTCTTAATTATAATAATTAGACTCGCAACTCCAAGACTAAAATAAGTCTTTACATGCAAACTGCCTATCCAAAAATAGACTAGTTCGAAACTTGCATGCAAATTGCATGCACACACAGGTTGCCGACGTCGGCTCCTTTTTAACCGATGTCAGCCAACTTATAACTGACATCGGTTGCTTATGCACTGTAATATGACTGACATCAGTTGGCCTGATTGACGTCGATTATTCTACAACTTGCTTTGCAACTTGATCTACAACTCGCTCTACAACTCAGCAACCCCAACAACCTCCTCCATATTTGCATCAGTGAAGCTTTTAGCTCCACAACCTAACAATCTCCCACTTGGAGATAAATAGTTGCATTATACCTGTACCTATACACCGTCTAATTTGTTTCCTAGCTTGTATCCCTCTTCAAGCTCAATCCTGAAGAACAACCACCACACAACCTGTGGTGCACATCCTGCCATCCAAGTAATCTGCCACATCCAAACCTACAACTCTATGTAGTGAGGACCTTGACCCTGCATAACATGTTAACCTGCTGCTAGTCCCTCTCAGATACCTGAGAATCCACCTTCCCTGAATTGGCTCCAAACTCTCTGACAACTCCCACTACTTGGGAAAACTCAGGTCTACACTAGACCTCATGTGATTTCAAACACTATTTTAAGCTCAGCTTGAACTGTCCAGCCCTTGGTGTGCTTATCAGTTCTGCATCCTGCATCTTAAACCTCGCCAACACCTTCTTCACGTCAGCTCCCTCTGGAGACAAAATCAACCTATGATCTTTCATGTCTCTTATGCCAAAGAATTTCACTACTCCTAGATTCTCCATGACATACCTCTGAACTAACTTTACCTTTAGCTCAAAAACTCCCTGCATGTGTAACCCTGCAACAAGCAACCACACAACAATAACAAGATAATGTTGCAATCATCATCCAACCCGATAAAGAGAAACACAATGGTCAAACCTCCATTATCCTGTAGCTTACTCAAGACCATATACCCTGGCCTTCCATCTCACATGTCCATTCCCACTCTTCTTTATCCTGAAAATCCATTTGTCTCTCAGTGCTTTCTTCTAGCTGGCAACTCCATCCAAAAACTCCCGTTTGGTTCTTCTCCAAGAAATCACATTCCTCATCCATGCCAAGCTCCCACTATTTCTTGGATCTACCTGCTCTACTTCTTTAATGACTTCCTAGTTCTTGACCATCAGTGAGCAAAAAGTAGAGTAAAGAAGGGAAATGACAAATTTGAGGCTTACTTACCCTTTTAGTCCTCCACATGGGCGCTTGAGACTCCTTAACAGCTTGCTATCCACCCAAAATCCATCTCAGTAACCGATGTCAGTCACATCTCAGTTTGCTCCTGATCGAAGTCAGTTCCAGGTGACTACCTCATCACCAACGTCAGTTCCCTGACTGACACCAGTGTTTACTAGTCCTTGAGTCACCGACATTGGTCTGCACATAGCCAACGTCAGTCCCTACATGGATGTCGACGTCAATTTTCTAACCAACATCAGTCTCTATGTTTTACTTATGAGCGATGACTTTTACCCATGAGCTCACCTTGGATCAAAACCCTATTCAAATTAACACATCCCTACTCAGAATAATTCAATCCCCTCAGCTAATCTCTATCCATCATCTCCTCCATGAACACCAAGGCTTTCTAGTTCTTAAGTTTATCAAAAACATTTGTCTTCTACTTAAGAACATGCATTCCCTTCTTACATATGTGACCAAGCCTACAAAGCCATATCTCTGCAACAGAAGGTGAATCATTAATATAAGTAGATAGATAAAGGATACCTACTTTCTTACCACCATCTAATTCAAGTGCATCTGCTATGAGAGTTACTGTGCATCTCTCATCACCCAACTTTTTTGAATAAATTAGACTCATCTCCAAGACTGGTACCTGCATGACCTCATTCAACACCTGTGTGTTATCTATCTAAAATATTAGCTTCACTTCCCCTTTGCCAACCATGTGACAAGGCTCACCAACCCCTAAATAAATCTCTCCAAAGTTTCCCTGGACATACTCATGAAAAGATGCTCTATTTTGGGCTGCATGGAAAGAGGCAATAGAATCTGTAAACCAAGATTCTACTTTATCCAGAGCAACTTGTGCAACATCACCTGTAACATCTGCTTCTTCCTTTTCTTCATGCTGATCTTCTACCAACCAACAATCTTTCTTTACATGCTCTTTCTTTCCATCAATCAGATCATTCGTGCTATTCAGTTTCTCCATTTATAGCTTACTTTCTTCTGCCATTGCTATACTCCCACTTAATCATAAACCCCTGTGAGTACCCTGTAATCAACAAACACTAATCAGATCTGAAATAACCTGTTAGTAACCCAACCTAAAGCTCTGATACCAACTGTCAGGATCCTACTCCTTTATAAGAGTATATATGATTACCTTTGTATTAGCAACTAAACATAGAATTTAACTAGAATGATAAGTAACTAGAAATATGAAATAACATAGAATATGAGAGACAATACCCAATTGTATTAATACTCATCCAGAAGGAAATACAATAAAGAAGTCACCACACTTCTTCTCACACCTCTAGAGCTCCCACACTTCTAGGGTTCACCAATAATTCTCCTCCAATAGTTCACTCTCTCAATTACGATCACAATAATCAACTTAAACATAGAGTTATTGTTCACCTCCACCAGTCAATAACAACGCTGCCAGTACACCAAGTACACAACCATACTCCAAGTATATCTCCCTGCTCTTGTAACAACCTACAAATCATTAGACCTTACTTACCATGTAGATGTCTCTACACCCTGAAGAACCCTTGTCCTTGCCTCACCAAGTCCTCATGATTCTTCAACCAGTACCCCAGTGGATCTTCTACCAAAACTTGCACAACCTATAACTCTCCCTGATCATACACACTTAGCACCCCTTTGGAACTAGGAGAAGCTACTCTTGCTCTCTCTACAAGCACAATGGCTTTCTAGCACATATTTACAATACAGCCCATGAGTCTATTATATAGATCTCATGCATACACTAATTAGACTTTCTTAATTACAATAATTAGACTCGCAACTCCAAGACTAAAATAAGTCTTTACATGCAAATTGCCTGTCCAAAAATAGACCAGTCCAGAACCCGCATGCAAACTACATGCACACACAGGTTGCCGACGTCGGCTCCTTTCTGACCGATGTCGGCCGACTTATAACCGATGTTGGTTTCTTCTGCACTGTAATATGACTGACATCAGTTGGCCTAACCAATGTAAGTTACTCTAAAACTCAGTAACCCCAGCAACCTCCTCCATGTTTG
Organism: Torreya grandis; assembly: GCA_037957365.1. NCBI lineage: Eukaryota > Viridiplantae > Streptophyta > Pinopsida > Cupressales > Taxaceae > Torreya > Torreya grandis. The sequence goes on from JARHVA010005797.1 coordinate 895,853, forward strand.
CATTAGTGAAACTTTTAGCTCCACAACCTAACATTTCCACCTAAAGTGCACAATTTGTAAATCACTTTAAAAGCTTTAAATCTAATATAGTCAAGTGCCAATTTTGTCTAGGGTATCCCTAAATGGGGTAATGCAATTTAAAGGCTAGCTAAATTTGATCAAGTCATTTCAATTCAAAATGTTAATTTTGCACCTAAGTGCTCTGGATTGCTCTTTTATAACAAATCTCTTGCACAAGATACTTACTTTTATTAGTTGGTGTTGGTAATATTCTAAATGGGATAACAGATCCTATGCATCTGACATTGACTTCTAATTATAATCTATTCAAATTTTAGATCAATAACAAGGCATTCTGATCAATTTAAGTAATTTGTGCATAAAGTGCTTAATCATGCTTAAGGGATAATTAATCCAAATTAGAGCCTAATTAAAAATTTCATGGAAACTTGTTGAATACTTATTTTTAGAAATGAATATTGAATATCTACATCATTAGGTGACATCATTTCTTGGGAAGACATACCTAGGCCATAAATGCCATAAATATCAGGATTCATACCTCCCATGCTTCATCAAAGCCCTTTCATGCCTATTAAATGCCCCTATATCCCAAATATTAATGAGGATATTTTTATAATTAATTAAATATTTGGATTTATCCATGGCAACACATTTCAATCTTGAGATGGATGGTCATGGTTGATCCTCAAAACATTCTAAAATCCTATAAATAGGGAGGCCATGAGCATCATTTCTAATCTATTTTTGGTGAAAAGTTATTATGTTCAAATATCTTCAAGAAGTTATTTTGGTGAAAATTTATTATGCTCAAATTGATTCTAAAAGCCATTATAATTAGTTTTATAATATCAAATTATTGAGCCAAGCTAAGCCAAAATCCAAAGGTGTCAAGAGGAGATGAAGGTAGCCACACTCCATTGAAGATTATATCTTGAAGCATAATCCGAACAAGCCACTAATACAAGCTAATTTGGAGCATTCAAGGGAGGTGAAAGATTTGTTCTATTTCATGTTTTAGTTGTATTTCCATTATAGTATTGTTAACTAAGCCCAACCAAGTAACTAGGCCTAGAGATGTATGGTATCTAGTGTGTTAGTTTTTCAATTTGATTTCATTTTATCACTAACAAGATATTAACACCTTTCTTGTGTCAAATTCCTAGTTCACATAATGTCACACCCTGTGTGATCACACCCCACAAAGTTGATCACAAAGCTCTTTCAAGTAACTCACTAACCTTTTCCATGTAGAATCTTGGAGTAGGAGGCTCAAAAGAGTGACAAAATAAGTAAAAAATGTTTTTTTGAAAGTCACAAGTTTGTTATAACATAGTCATAATGTTTTCACTACAAATCATGGTATTGTACTCTAACTATGTTTTTTGGTTTAATGTTTGTCTCTATTTGCATGTCTAGTAGTGATATTGACAATCCCACTACTCACGAGTAGTGATATTACAATCCCAATACTCAAAAGTAGCAATATTATATTCCTTCTACTCTCAAGTGGTGGTATTACAATCCCGATACTCTTGTGATTGATAGAGTGGTGAGATTATCACTATGAATCATTGTATTTTAGTGATAAGCTATTTTCTAGAGCATCATTTGGGGTCATTCAGACTCCATTTTTTATGTTTTTTTAAAAAACCATGTGTTTTCTTCAAAAAAATTTAAATATGCAAATGGTTTCACTTGAAGTTGTATAATTTTTTAGAAAATATATTAAAACCAAGAGTAGTGAGATTATCAATCTGAATAGTGGTATTATTAATTTGACTCATGGTATTGTTACCTTAAGTCACGATATTATTACCGTAAGTCACAGTATTATAGACGCAAGTAATGGGATTATTTTTCTTTGTTAAACTAACCCTAATAATGAAATTGTTGACCTGAGTGGTGGTTTTATATAGTTTTGGGATTGATCTGTCAAGTAGCAAGATTGCACTATGTCAACTCGAGAGCTCATTTTCCTAAGTTGATTGTTTCATCTTCAAAAGTGCTTCAAAGCTAAATGACTTGCTAACATTTTTATTGTAGGATTTACTTGAAAAATCATCCAGTCATGCTTAAATAGATCTTTTTAAGCTTGTTTTGGGGTGCTCTAAAAAGAATCAAACCTTTCATTTTAGTGCTTAAAAGAAATTGTTTAGGGTGTTATTGCTTAAATTTTATATTTGGCTTTAAAAGTTACAAATTAAGATCAAGAGGTCAAAATAACACCACTCAATATTTAAAATTAGGTGCTTAAAAATGAATTCATCGTTCCAAGTTTTTGGTATTCAATAGTCACTTGATCTAATTTTGTTTAGCAAAGAGAGGGGTGTTGCATATATGCTCTTCCATTTGTCCCCTTTAGGGAACCCTTGGAATCAAAAGCACCATCCTTATTGCAAAAATATTAGTCCAAGGCTTAGAAAGAATGTCATCTAAAGCACTCCCTAAAAACTCATCATAGTTTGGGTAACCTTGAAAATGACCTTAAAGTCTTTCTTTTTGTCTTTCGTTTCATTACATCTTGGCTTATGAGGGGGACATCATCACCTCCCATTATTTATCTAAGGAAGCTTTGACCTAAGGTTTCATCTCTCAGAATTGACTTCACCCACTCTCACTAGGATTAGAAGGTGTAAGTGATTAAACCACCTTCTAGTGATGGAGTTGCACATGGGATGCATCTATACTTTGGACATCACACTACACTGAGTGAACAATAGGATGTAGTGGTTGAAAAAAGGACTAGACCTTTTTACAACAAGCCAAGTGATATGGAAACCCAATTTACATGATTTTATTTTGCATAATTTGATGTGAAATTCATTTTTCAATTGATTCTCCTAGAAATTTTTGAAATCTTGATAGTTTAGTTAACCCCACATTGTCATACCCTTGTTAGGATTTGGATGATTATACTTAGTGTATTTTGGTCATTTCTGCTAGGTATGTTTTGAGACTAAAACTTTTTTATTTTTTCATAAACCATGTCAAAACCATGTATTTTAGTTGAGGAGGTTAGCGTTATGCTACCCAAAACATGTCAAACCATTTTGCCTTTGAGTCTTTGAAACATAGCATTGGTCACATCATTCGAACATGCTTACACCATTAGGGTGCTCAATTTATTTTAAAACTTGTTTACTATTGCATCAAAAACCATTTGAACCTTTTTTATGAGCTGTCATGATATCCAATCTTGTTTATCTTGTTTGGTCAAAACCTAGTTTTCAACATTGAGTTTTCAATTAACCTTATCAAGTTTGAATTTGAACATTGATTGATTTCTATTTATGCCTCAATTTTTAGGGCTAATACATAGATATTTCTATTTTGGGTTATATAACTTTGTTTAATCGATTACCCAAATTTGAAGAACCAATTGATGGTGTATTTGTTTAATTCCTATCCTTATCATTGTTTATGCCTTTATTTGGGAGAACATAGTCTTTCTCTAAAAGCCTTTTGCCTTATGGATTATGCCAATTGATCATGTTTATGTTTGATTTCATGTGCTAGGATTATGTCAAAGTTGTTTCCAAACTTGTTATATTAAATCAAATCATATCATGTCTTTGTTTCAAGTCTAGCTTTTGATGTCATTTGGCCAAAAGTCCTAGCATAGCCTGTTTGAGCCTAGCTTTTGACTCCACATTTGGACAAAAAACCTAGCCACTCTTTTCTATTTCCTAGTTTAGATCATGTTTGAAACACTTTGACATAGACCTTTGACATTATAGTTTTTATTCATCTCTTGACCCATTTGTGTGTATTACATTTGACATTAGATATTTGACATTAGACTATTTTATGCCAAGTCTTAACACAAACCATTTTGGAGATACAGCTCCACCCTTTCGACTAAGTTAGACCAAGTTTGAACTATTTTTCCTTTGGACATAGTATTTTTAGAGTTTGTAGAACTCTAAGACTTTGGTTTTAGAGCATTCATCATTTTTGTGGATATGTCTAGCGAAAACTATGGTGGCATCACATATAATCCAGCTTATGATAGAATGGTTGCACAAAATAACTTTTATGGCTTTATTAAAAACCCTAATAATGATAATATGGTTTGTGAGATAGATTTATATCCACCTCATAATAATCATTCATGAGAACAAAGTCATGAATCAACTTATAATCCAAATCAAGACCTTGATTGGTATGAAGAGACTTGTGAGGAGGACTTTGAAGACCCAACTACAGATAATTTTTTTGGGATACAGATTCATACCCTCTTTATGATAATAATTACATAGAACATAGTCAAGAACCAACTTATGATCCAACTCAAGATTGGGATGATATGGTTTATCTAGAGGAATTGGATGCTTTAGCTTATATAAGCAATCAAGATCCAGAATGTCCTTTTGTTATCTAATAATTAGCTACCCCTAACCCTATTTTGGATTATACAAGACACCAAGCTCCATAATATCCAAGGAATACCATTACCATTTTGAGACCTCATCCTTTGGCTTGTGCAAGCAATCAAGATCTATAATGCCCAATCATTTATATACCAAGTCCTCATCCCTTAGATTGTATGAGTAATCAAGCTCTAAAATTCCATACCATTTCTATTTTTAGACCTCATCCTTTAGATTATGTAATCAATCAATCTTCATAACACCCCTTCATCATTCTAGGACCTAGTCCTTTGGCTTGTGTGAGAAATCAAGTTCCACACCACCCTAGCATTACCATTTCAAGACTTCATCCTTTGGATCATGTGATAAATCATAATCCCCAATGCCCTACCATTATCCAACCATAGATCACTCCTCATCTAGTACCAATCCCATCCAAACCTCAACTAATGTAATCATTTAAAGACAAAGTTGTGTTCAAAATTGATATTTTTCAGCTCATTGGAAACCAAGGCCAAGAAAATCAACCAATTTAAGATTTTTTTATTAAACTAATCACTTGTGATAAGTCAACATATGATAAATCACCTATTGATCTTATACCATTTTTTGAGGAGTCTCACTTTGACAAACTAGTCTCTAGAGTCACTTATTAATGATTATAACCACCTTTGGTAAAATCATTACCTTGACCATATGCCTATTTTTTAAGAGCCTCCTATTAACAAGCTAGTCTCTAAGGAGTTATCTCTTGACCTTTTTCCCATCCTAGAAGGGTCTCACTTTGACAAAATAATTTTTTTTGAGCCCATTATGCCATCATAGGCCCTTAATTATCTAATACCAAACATTCAATAAGACATTATCTTAATAGAATACCCATTATATGAAAAATCAAAATTAGATTCAGGTTTTAGTCTCTAACTAACATTGAATTTAGCATCAAAATCAGAATCAATATTAGATTTAAAGTCCTTTGAGTCAAAATCAGATTCAAAAATAGAATACATTTATGATTGTTAAAATATTCATTATAAATGCCTATCAGATCAATATGAATAAATTTGTTATCCTTGCATAGTTTTGTAGGATAGTTACTTTTGCATCAACACAAGTTCTCCTAGTATCTTCTATGAGGATTATGCAGCTTCTATCCATTCTATTACCAATCTATAGGTCATTACCACTAACCAAAATAATCATATTATTGACATTCTATCTCCCACAAGTGTCGATTGGGATTGAAATTATCACACTTTGTTGAAATACATCCATGGTGACATAGCAGTTTAAAAAGAGCAAGGAGGCCAAGACCACATTCATGTAGTAGAAGAACACTCTCCTAGTTAACATTTTTTGGAGGCATTAGGGGACAAGAAAAGTGAAAACTCAACATCTTCTAGTGAAATGTTTTCAAAAGTTCTAGAAGACAATAAAATTCAAAACTCAACATTCCTTAGTGAAACCTTATAAAATTCATTATGGAATAATAAAGATAGCTTCATTGGTGAAAAACTCATTAAGGAACTAATAGCTAAGCACAAAACTCCTTCACTGATTGATGAATACAAAAAAAATCAAATCAAAATAGCTTCCAATCTACATCTTAATTAGATGGTAGCTACTCTTAGGCCCGAATGACAAAAAAACCTGATGGTCCTATTGTGAGAACAAGTCTCTAGCCCCACCACAACCAAAGTTATGTTGAATCTGACATTATCAATATTACATGTGACTAAATGTCACACTCTTCATTTGTTTCCCAACCATTCCACATTCCATTATCATCTACCATTCCATTTCACAAACAAACCTATCATCCAACTTTTATCCCTGTTTACCATTTATGGCCAAACTTGCCTTTGTAGAGGTTATAAAGATATCTTATCTTGATTCTTGAAGGAATCAAAATCAATGGCCAATGAAGATCATGAAAGCATTCTTGACATCCAAATCTATAGATAGTTCTTGGTGGATTAGTTATTCAAATGAGGTGTGGGCTAGAAATTAACATGATCAAGTATTATATTTATAACATTTATTGATTAAGATGTGCATCTCCTCATTAAAAGGAACAATAGAATCAATAATCACACCTAGGCTAAAAACATATACCATACCATTTAATTACTAGGCCATTTCCATTATTACATATCATTTTTCCATTGTCATATATCCCACCATTTACCTTCTCACTTGGGGGAAACCTTCTTACCATTTTATCCAATCTATCAAAAACCATCATTATCCTAAGCAAAACCATACCATCCTATCATTTCATTCCTATCTAGACCAAAGCCTATTTTTAGTCATCCCACCTGATCCTATTTTGATCTTGGCTCATTTGGTTCTTCCCACACTTTTTGTGAGAGGATTCTGATCAAGTTTTAGCAATCAATAAAATCTATGTTTAAATGATAGTATATGAAAGTAGTGTGATAGTTGATTTAGCAAGATATCTTTCATCTTCGATCAAGTTTGTTTATGTGAGCCTGATTATAACCAATTATGGGAAAATTAGTATTTCCCTAGTCTTGATACTAATTATAACCACCTATGGGCAAATTAGTATCATTGACTTATTTCATTATATACTAGTTATAATCACCTATGGGCAAACTAGGGGAAACACTTGTTTATCATGCATTTTTGTATCACTTTGACATCCTTATTTTCATTTGACTGGCCATTTTCTAGATTTGAGAACTTATTGGGACCTATTTGGTTTTTTTCCTCACCTTTTATTTGGATGGAATTAATATGACTTGAGGTCATTTTAGGACTATGTAGGTCATTCTCAATTCATTTTGATGTCACCTCAGTCCCCCTTTTTATACGCTCTCACTATTTTATGAGTAACCTAAGCCATGCTATCACCATTTTATGATTAGGTATATTATCATTCTCTAATGAGTTGAGATACCTAAAAAATGCCAAAAAAATTCATAACATTTCAAAAATACAAAAACTTATATCCTGTCTAAGCCTAGTCAGTTATTCTCGATCTAGCTTATTAGGGAAAAGTCATTATTAGGATTATTTATTTTAGTTTTATTTTTAGGATTTCGATTTATTTGTTTAATTTTAGTTATTTTTTTGTGTGCTTTTTGTTTGATTATTTATCTTCTTTCTTATTTTTTTGCTTTCAACATTGTTGCCTCGACCCAATCTATATGTGTCCATTGGGTGATTCCTTGCACACATTATTCTTGAGTCCATCCATATTCATAAGTCAACATTGTCATCATGTTTTTATCATTGGTACATTATTTTTAAGTGTTTATTAGATTGGAATTCAATCCCTATGAATATTTTGGCCAAGTATTCATGGTGTTGTATCATGATGCCCATCGTCACATGCTATAATAGAAATCAGCTTCAAGAAGGTTTACAATCAATGGAGCCATAAAAAATTATCCTTCACACCTTGGCAAATCCTTCCATCCAACCCTTGATCAAATTAACCCATTGGTCATTCTATTTGTATCATATTTAATCAAGATGAGCATCTCTTCATTGACAGGTACAACTAAATCTTTTCTATTGATCAATTCTTATTCTTCTATTCATCTCTTTCATCACTTTTCATCCACTTATCTTTTAATCTATATTCTAGGTTATATCCTTGAGTTATGATTGCTAATCATCCCTAACTAGGGTACCATCATCTTTAGCCAATCTAGGTTCTCTTAATGATTATGACTGCTTATGGGCAAATCATTATTTTGACTTTTATTCTTGATTATAACTACCTTTGGGTAAATCAACATCCTTTTTAAATCAATGCATGCAAGCATTTTATCATTTGGATTAATCTCAACACTGGGTTAGTTCCACCTTTCTTCTTTATTCTTTTTTAAAGGACTATCCATCAACAAATGTAATGGCCACTCCCTTGAGGGGACATCATCATAGGCTTCCCAAACACTCTTTGGAGATTTTTTTTCAAATCATCACCTTCTTTTTGGCATACATGACATCTCTCATTATTTGAGAATACATTGATTTGTCTATGGTTTGTAACATCTTCCCAAATAGGGGAAAACTATAAACACCTAAATCTGGCCACCAAAGACCTCAAACTAGGATTTTGACCAATTTCAACCTAAAGTGCATAATTTGGCCTAAAAACACTAAAGCATATTAAAATATTTGAATATGATATAGTCAAGTGCCAATTTTGGCTAGGGTATCCCAATATGGGGTAGTGCAATTTATGGGCCATCCAACTTTGATCAAATCATTTCGAGTTAAAATGCTAATTTTGTACCTAAGTGTTCTAGATTGCTCTTTTTTATCAAATATCTTGTATAAGACATGTGCCTTTGTTATTTGGTGTTGGTAACATCATAAATGGGATAATGGATCCAACACATATGACATTGAATTCCAATTCTAATCCAATCAAATTTTAGACTAATAATAAGGCATTCTGATCAATTTGAGTAATTTATGTAAAAAGTGCTTAATCATGCTTAAGGGATAATTAAACTAAATTAGAGCCTAATTAATAATTCCATGGAAACTTTTTGAATACTTATTTTTAGAAATGAGAATTGAATATCTACATCATCAAGTGACATCATTTCTTGGGAAGACATCCATAGGCCGTAAATGCCACAAATATAAAGATTCATGCCTCCCATGCCTCATCAAAGCCCTTTCATGCATATTCCATTCCCCTCTATACCAAATAATAATGGGGATATTTGTAGAATGAATTTAATATTTGGATTTATCCATGGCTACACATCTCAATCTTGAGATGGACAATCATGGTTGATCCTCAAAACATTCTAAAATTTTAAAAATAAGGAGGCCATAAACATCATTTATAAGTTATTTTTGGTGCAAAGTTATTATGCTCAAATATCTTCAAGAAGCTATTTTTGGTGTAAAGTTATTATGCTGAAATTTCATCAAGAAGATCTCATATGCCAAAGTTACCATGCCAAATTGATTCTAAAAAGCCATATAAGGTGCCAAGGAGAGGCGGAGGATAGCCAAACTTCCATTTATGTAGAATTTATGAGAAAGAACCAAGAAAGCCACGACAAAAACATTTGGAACATCCAAACAAGGTGAAAAATTATTGTTTTTCCTTTCTTTTTAGTTGTGCTTTTCATTTGTTTTTGTTATTAAACTCACCCTAGTAACTAGGCATGAAGGTGTTAGTTTAGTATGATTTTGATTTGATTTATCCACTAACACAATACTAATGTCCCATTAATCATCAAATTCCTAGTTCAAAAGATGCATGGTATATATCTCAGAAGGATAAAACTCACCTACAAGCCTCCTTCAAGTAAAATTCTGACACTTACATCTAGACAAACTAGTGAGTTAGTTTAGATGTTCAGGTGATGTCTTAAGGGCATTAAAAGATGAACAAAGACATGAAATAGGTACACCATGATCTTTAACAAATCATATGAGGTTAAACATATTGTCCTTTAGCTTAAAATAGGAAAAAAAAACTATGGAGGACCCCTATTTTATAAAGGATATAGTGACTATAAGTAGATAGTCAATAGAGGTCATATGCATGAATAAGGTTTTGGACCTAAAAAAAGGATAAAATAGTTATAAAAATTTCATTATGATATTATAATCTTCAAGTAAGCCTCAATAAATACATTATAAACCTTAGTTAAAAAATAATAACCTACAACAGAGGTCAACAAGTAGTGTTTCAATCATAAGGGGAAGAGATACAGTCATGAGACTAAAGGGCATGAAGTGAGAACATGGGAGTTGAAGTTGGTCTCATAGGTAAAAAATATTTACCATGATCATATAGATATCATTATTTCCTCATATTATTCTATCAAGTAAACAAATATCCTTTAATCACTTAAAATACAACCTAATTTCAAAGCAATCATGCACAATCTGCATATGTAGGGACCAATTTTAAATATGAAGATTTGGAGGGTCAAGTGACCAGAAAAAGAGATAAATTTTGGTATGGATCATAAATACAACTTATATAATACCATAAAATACTCTATTTTGATGATAAGGTATGGGAAGTTCCCCATGTTTTATCTTAGATAGGGGACACTTTCCCCATTCCCAAAACTGGTAGTTTTGAGGAAAAGAGGTGAAGTGGTGAACCATAATATATATAAATCATGGGAAGAGGTTTTGAAATCTGAAAAATACTTGTAAAAACATTAATGGAACTTCAAAAAGGTAGAAAATCAAACAAGGTCCTCCATACCCCCAAACCTACAAGTAAGGCCTAGTGGGCCTAATCTAGACCTAGTGCTTAAAAGTAGTCCAATCACTTTTGGATAAAATAGAAATTGAGACCATGTGTAACATGTTTATTATGATATAAAATATGTGTTTGAATCATTAGTATGAAAATAAGTATATTAAGAGGCCATTTCTTGGCTTGAAGGCACTCAGACCTTGCATAATGTATAAAAGAGACCCAAGTAGCCAACTTAGGATGTTTGTATCTCCCATGATACTTTTCATGGAGACTCAAGGTGTTTGGGGATGTTATATAAGGTCCCTAAGAATCCTTAAATGACATTTGTTTATAAATCCAATGTGTAGTCTTTATGAACAAAGTCTAAGGCCTGAAATGATTCTAAACCCTCTCTAAGGACTTGATTAGGAAGATATTGAAAATGGAGCATCCAAATGACATAATTTGGGAAATAAAATAATTTGAGGTGATAGATAACTCTTTATGTCTCCTCCCCATGTAATTTATCTGTACTACACTTGTATGTATGGTATCTAATAGAGATTTCATTAAAATATTTGTGTGTTTTACAGGTGTGGAGATGTTCCAAAATATGTAATCACCTTTATGATAGAGATAAAAACATTTTATAAGTCTCCATGATCATTTATTTATATATCTAGTATCTTAAGTGTGTCTTTTATATTCCTCATCTAAGCTAGTCATAGTGAGGAAGTAGTGATCACTTAGTGAAAAAGATGAAATATCTAATTAGGAAGCCTTTTAAGGCTTGATTGATGAACATGATGACATGGAAACTATTGAAATGTGTCATTCCTCATTTTTTATGGATTATATTAAATAATTGGAAGAATTTTGTGTCCCAAGTGTGAGAGGTGCATGAGAGGGAGTTATTTGTAGATATTAGGAGTGATTGCTCATGTCCAAAAGAATATGAATGATTTGAGACCACTTCAATGCATGTGAAGGATTTTAAGTAAACCCTCCCCCTTATATTAATCATTATACTTGACCCTATTTAGTGGTGAGGTATTCTAATGAAGGAAAATCATGAGGACAATTTCATATGCATGAGAGAGCATCTACACAACATATGAGGGAGTTAGATGAGTTTCAAAGACATTTGTCCTTTTTGAATTATAATACCTATCTCATTATTGATTCCATGTTATTTTAACTCTTTCTCCTTTCTTGACAAGTGTCTTAGTGAATATTGAGCTTTACCTTCTCTCTCTTCTCTCATAATTCCTGTATACTAGCTTTTTTGGTTATTGTACAGATATCTCCACCTAAGTATGGTGAATCCATGCTCAATTACTGACTTAAACTAATAAATAATATGATTTTTACATAATTCAAGATTTCATTAATTTCATGTTATGGTTTTTGGTCTTGTATAAATGTATTTTGCTTATCTTGACATGTTATCATTCCTATTGCCTTGTGTAGTTTAAAAGCTCTCTTTTATAGGTCAGTAACAAGTGTCTAATATAGATTGTAGGTATAGTCATTAACTTATTCATTAGTGTTTATAGAATACCTATTGTCTAATTCCTCATAACTTAGACTCTCTTCAAGATCCCATGCTTGAAACATTGATGTAGAAGAAGAGATTACAGTTTGATGGATGAAGTGTCTGTGTAGTTTTCCTTTTGGTTCCAAGTGAATTATAAGTGGTGTGAGTAGACCATATATTTGGTGCATCACATCCTTATCTAGGTTTAATTTAGGCTTATCAACCCTTTTCCTCATAAATTAAAGTGTGGTTGTGGTGTAAGTATTACATCAAGGGAATTAGCCCTAATCTAGAGACTCACCTCAAATTTGGGTCACCCATAGACCTAAGGTGTTTCCATTATGCCACTTGAATGAGGAGAGTCTTTTAATCTCCTCAAGGGGTGAAATTTCAAGTGATAATAGTTTTTGTAATGCCTAATAGGACTCAAAAGTCCATTCCTTAAGTATTTTTGGTGTTCTCCTCAAGATATCAACATTTGGAGGAAATCCCACTAAGTACCAATGGCAAATCCAAACACAAATCTACTATTCAAGTAGTCCAAGTACTCTCTTTGAGGTTGTTTCTTATTCTATACTATTATCATGAATTATTCATGGATAATTTTGAGTTTGAGTTTTGTATTACATAAGTTGGTGAAGTATATCCATCTTGTCCCATTCCTTATCAATATGAACAAGTCCTTGGTAAATATTATCAGTCCTAATATGGCCATATTCAACCCTCCTATGATTCGCATGTCCTATAATCCACCCTCTCAAGATTGTGCTTCATCTTGTTCACTTATTTCCTCTCCAAGTGAGTACATTTCAAGTTTCAAGAAGACTCCCATTGGTTATATATATAATATGTAAGATCTTGATAGTAGAAATGGTTGTGGTCAAGTCATCCCTAGTGTTTGTATCAAGACTGTGAAAAATGATTTAGAGCAAGTAAAGAGGGAATGGATGCCCATTAAGAGAGATAATTAGCAATGATTTAATAATGGAATTATTGATTTTTGTGGTCTAATTTTCCACATAGAGGAGAGGTTGAAAGCTTATAAACTAGCTCAATCTTGTCAGTTCTAATACACCCCACATCAACCCTCGTGTGTGTCAAATTTACCCATTCAAAATGTTAATCAAATCATTATTAAAAATACACTAAGTCCATTCATTCCCCAAATTATCCCTTATTATAAGTCCATCCAAGAGAGTATAAAAAGGAAGAGGGACACCATTTTTGAGCAAGTTGATCCATCTCACAACCTAATTGGAGAAGATTTTGAGAGAAGAAGGATGATGTTGGAGGCCCATCTTGACAAGGAGATTGAGTTAGCAAACTAACATTTGAAACAATCCATCATGGAAAAAAAAATTATATTTATAAGTGTGACATTCCTCCATTTTTATCTTAGCCTCATGAATAAATCTCCAAGCTTAGTTTCCTAAGATGGAAAGAAGTAGTGGCAGCTTGTGGAAATAAGGAAAAATAAATGTCTAAGTGGAGAAGTTGTAAGTGAAGAGAAATCTAAAAATACTCAACTCATTCACACCCCTCCTAAAAAATCATTTTTCCCTTAATCTAAAACTTATTTTACTTATTTTCCTAATGAATATCTTATTTTCCCCCCAAGAGAAGCTATTTCAAGAGAACCTTGCTAAACAAATTGAGGAGTTAGAACTCAAAAGGTAGAAGCTCTCACTTGTCCTAAAGAATTTTGAAGACAATGAAGTCATTGAACCCAAATTTACCCATCCTTAAATTGATCTATTATTTCCTTATCATGGTGAGTAATACATTGCTCCTCGAAAGCCTTCTTGGGTTAAAGTTCCTAGTTTTGAGATGCCTAGTATTCGCACCACTAAGAGAGAGAAGGAGATCGACATTTTAGATTGGGTTGATAATTAAGAGGAGATAAATTCTTGTGAGGATAATTTAGATTGTGATGATGGGGAAGAGGACCTTATTTTTAGTGAAGAAGTCTTAGAATAGGTTCTTTTGGAATCCAAAGAAGAAGAGAGCAAGGAGGTTGAAGCAAGGGAGATACAAGTTGAATTTCTTCAAGAGATTCCAACTGCTAAAGAGGAAGTGTTTTATTATTTTGAATCTCCTATATATGATTACTATGGAGATGAACAAGTAGAGGTTTCCAATGAAGTATTTGTGACTCTTAAGGTTGAAGAAAAAAAACTTGAAGAGGTAAATCTACCATTGCATCAAGAAGAAGACATGGGGCATAATTATATGAAAATGTTCAAAGAATATGAAGATTGTGAGAAGGTAAAAATCTTAGGAAAGTAAGCCCAAGATTTTTAGGAACAAGTATGTGTTGAGAGGTATCATCATCAAGAGGCTCTAAAACATGATGGAGTAATCTATGATGACTATGAGTCTTTTGAAAATGGTTTGAAGATTGATTCTAGAACCACATGTGAAGCTGTACCTACAAACATCAAGAAGGAGTTTGAACAAGAAACACTCCTATAATGCCATGATACAAGACTTCTTGAATGGATTGAATATGTTTTAATGAAATAGAAGAGCAATGAAACCTTTAAAGAAGACAAAGACATTTGAAAATTTGTTCCATTCATGGAAATGAAAATCTGCCATGATGAGACAAAGGAAAAATAGTATGAGGTACCTTTCCTAGGTAAAAAAGAGTTCATCTACCTTGGATACTTGTTTGAGATGACTCCATCAAAGGACATGCCAAGCCAAGGAATAATAAAGAAGCATGAGTCATATAGTACTACATCTAAAGGGAAACATGTTTTTCACCCTCATTTATCTTATGAAGGAGGAGATTAAAGATATTTTTCTTTTGATCCAGGAAGGGAGGTATGTTTGGTTAGATGTACATAGTTTTCTTTATATTGTGTCTTGTGTTCCTTAAGTGTTTAGTAGCACAAGTGTGCCTTTGCTTTGTGTGTTTGCTTGGTCTTGGTGTGTGTTGTCTTTCTTTTTTGTGTGTTTTTAGGTAAATCAATTGTCTTGTTAGTCAATTCAAGGTCTGATACTACTATTTTTTAGAGTGCATATGACTCCCTTTTCCCAATGGATAGGATAAGGCTATTGATCCTTAACATAGGCAAGTATGTTACCCCTAGGAATTGCCAAAAGTGTTAACCAAATTTGAATTTTAGTCAAATTAGATCAAACCCTACATATTAAATTTTTTCAAATGTTCCCATATGTATAATAAGGTCTCATGTGTGTCTAAAAATCTCACCTATCCTTGCTCTAACCTTGGTGTAAGCCTATCTTCCTTGTACTTATCTAGTCAACTAAAGTCAACTTTGGTAAACTCTAGTCAAACATGGTCAAATACTCAAAATGTTTTATAAATGTCCTAATAGGGTAATTAAAATGTTTTAAGATGTTCCTAAGTCATAAATTAGTCCTTTTTCATGTTTTATATGCCTAAAGTGTCTTTTGGCCACTTTTTTGGCTCATTAAATGACTTATACATAATTTTTCAAGGAAGTAATTTGTCACCAAGTAGAATCTAATGTAGATTAGGTCATAACTTGTCAAGAACTGGTCATAGGTAGAAAATAAGTAGTTTCATGAATAAAAATAGGAGAATCTCTTAAAAATGGGCTCTTAGTGACACTTATATGGACCTAAAAAGTTTATCTTTAGATGAAAACATGACTTAAGTATCTTTTGAGATCCATAAATTATTATCTATGCTTGGTGCATATAGATTAAGTCATAAAGATCAAATTTTGCTTCTAGTCCTTCTTTCTTGCCTTCACAAGCTAAGAAGAGCCAAATTTGAATGCTTGGTATAGTTCATATAGATGGAGTTGGAAGGAAATTTCTTTGGAGTTGAGAGGGATCTTATTCAAATTCAAATCCATGTTAATAATTTTGAGTTTCATGTCTCTTCCTTTATGAATCATTGTTAATAATCCAAGCATTTTTTTATGTTCTTACATCCATGATGGGTCCTTATTTGAGCTTGTTTCTAAATCTTTTATTTTGGTCTGATAGTTTGGGTTGTTTCATGTGTTTTATAAGAGCTCTCCCTAGGTTTCTCCATCATAATTTTAACATTATTGTTCTCAAATTCCTAAGAAAGCCTCTTCTAGGCTTGTTTATGCTTGTAAATTGGTTCTTTTCACACCTACAGGTGTCTTCAAGATTGGAAGAAGATGTTTTGATGATATTTCAAGATGTTTCTTGATAAGTTACATATTTTTTAGTATGGAAAATTCATTTGCATTTTTTGGTGGCCTTTTTCCTTACATATTCTTGCTTCTTCCATGTTTCTGGCTACATAACACAGCTTAAGACACTCACCTACATGCCTTGATGACA
Organism: Torreya grandis; assembly: GCA_037957365.1. Classification (NCBI taxonomy): domain Eukaryota; kingdom Viridiplantae; phylum Streptophyta; class Pinopsida; order Cupressales; family Taxaceae; genus Torreya; species Torreya grandis. Next base: position 912,294 of record JARHVA010005797.1, read on the forward strand.
TCATGTTGATGTTTGGAGAGATGTATTTGTAATCCAATTGATTAACATTGTCTAAGATGCGTTAACATGCCTAAGAGATCCTCTTAGGCTTTTTTTGGTTGCATATCACCCTCACTACCTTACACTCAGAAGTATACACCTACAGGTGTCATTTATACAGTTTTAGAGGTGTTATACAGAGGGATGGTTGATAGGTCTTGGTCTTCATGAAGAGTTTTAGGTTGTATGTTAGAATATAAGTATGTTTAAGACCCTTGGTATCCCACTAGGTGTTGATTAACCTTTCTAAATAAAAGAGCCTGAGTTTGGGAACTTTTCATTTAATTAAGAAAGTAGGGAGATCCTCTCTTTTTCTGATTTGATTTATAAATACAAGAGGATGTCTAAAGAAAGCTAGTTGTGAGCCTTTTATAGTCCTACCATGAGGATATTAACTTTTTATAGAAGGATAATGGAAATCTAAAGTAACCTATTGTTTGAGGTTCCCAAAACATGTTTCTCACAAACTAAAGTTGCTTATTGATCTCTATAGTTCTCAATTTTCCAAGTAGTTTTTATACCTAAAGATCACAATGTGAGCTTGAAATATACAATATGTAATTATATGTTTTAATATAATAAAAATTTATAAATTACTTATTTGAGATGACTCTATGATTAGGTACCCACTCCCAAGTACACCTATAAGTGCACTTAGACCTAGAAAATGGCCATCTATAGGTTTGTTAGAAAAACACTCATAGGTTATAAGAAACCTATAACATGGAGACTTACACTAAGACTCCAAAAAATCATGGATGCATTAAATTACCTAATTTAGACCTTAATATTCATGGTATAGGTCTTAAAAGGATAAAATTTCACCTATAGGCCTCCTTCAAGAAACATTTTGACACTTACAGTCAGGCAAACTAGTGAGTTAGTTTGGATGTTTTGGGTGATGTTTTAAGGGAATTAAAAGATTGTAAAGGGATGAAATAGGTGCACCATGATCTTAAAAAACTCATATGAATTTAAAAATATTTTCCTTGAGCTTAAAACAATCAAAACAAACTATGGAAGATGCATATTTTGCAAAGGATATAGTGACTATAGGGAGACAGTCAACATAGGTCATATGCATGAATAAGGTTTTAGACCTAAAAAAAAGAAAAAAAAATAATAATAATTTCATTATAATATTATAATATTCAATTAATCCTTAATAAATCCATTAGAAACCTTAGTTGAAAAATAATAACCTACAACAGAGGTTAACAAGCAGTGTCTCAGTCATAAGGGGAAGAGTGTGATGTCCCTTACTTAGGGGCTCCTTTTTTTTGCAAAAGCTCTGATACCATTGTGATGTCCCTTACTTAGGGGCTCCTTTTTTTTGAAAAAGCTCTGATACCACTGTAATGTCCCTTTCTTAAGGGCTCCTTTTTACTCTAAAAGCTTTGATACCACTGTAATATCCCCAACCAATTGGGAATATAGAAAAAATAAAGCTTTGAACAAAGATACAAATTTTGCCAAAATAATTTCCAAATAAATCAACAAATCACAATATAATCTCTCAATAGCAAATCAAAGATCTTATCACTTGTTCTTCTAGATGATTACACAATTGAGTCTCTATCATATAAATAAAATAATATGAAATATTTTGTCTTAAAACCCTAGGCTTTGCAAATCTAGAAATTAAGATTGAATCTGGACGTCTCAACCTGCTATGTCAAACACACAGTCACCGGCATTGGTCGATATACTACCGACGTCGGTCTCTTTCAGTTCTTCTCTACCAATGTCGATCTTCAGTCAGCCGATGTCGGTCACTGGGGATCTCTATCTGTCGAGGTCGGTATCTGCATGGATCTGTATGAACCTATACAGACTTCATACGACTGCTAATAAAGCACAACTTGTCTATTTTCAACCCCTGATCTGAAGATATATGGCTCTAATACAGAAGATCTCTATCTGTATAATTTATTGAATCAAAAACCTAATAAAATAAATACCTAGAAAGCTCTGTGACAACTTTTGTATGAAGTTACCTCTCAAATCTATAAACCTCTGTGATAACTTCTGTATGAAGCTATCTCTCAATTTGGCAATAGATCAACTGGTATTTCATAGCCTCTGAATCGCACACAATGAAGAGTGGACATTCTCCATTGTAGATGAAATCCTGGAACCCTTGGCTTAGTCTTCACAGAAGAATTCTTTAATATCAAAAATCAATAATCAATGCATAATCCATAATGGCCTCCATGAGAAACCCTTATACCCTCAAAAAGATGTGCTTGCCCTAATTAGGGTTTTTCTTAAATTAGAATTAGGGTTTCTAATTAAAATTAGACCAAATAATTAATATTTGATTAAATCAATCAAATATTAATATCTCCCTCAATACATGTCAGATCCTCGAACCGTTTGAAGCTAGTGAACCAGGAAGTGATTCTGCACATGACCATACCAAAGTAAGGGTGCTCCACTGCATGTCAAATATCCCTAAAAAGTAGAAGCTCAGACAAACATGCCCAAAAAAGCCCAAATGAATGCCAACTAAAACAAATTCTACTAATCTAAGCCAATCCAATCTCCATCATGACCCTCTATCCATCCTATCAGCCTACGAAGGTCGTATAATAGGCTAATCATCAAGTCTGTCAATGTCCACTGAAAAGGGGACATGACAAAGAGATACAATCATGCGACCAAATTGTATGAAGTGATAACATGGGAGTTGAAGTGGGTATAATAGGTATAAAATATTCATAATTATCATAGGTATATCATGATGTCCTCATATTATTCTATCAATAAAACAAAGAGCATTTAATCACACAAAATACAACCTACTTGTAAAACAATCCTTCAAAGTCTGCATATGTAGGGACTAGTTTGAAATTTGAAGGTTTGGAGGGTCAAATGACCAGACCAAGAGATAAATTTTGGTATGGATCCTAAATAAAACTTAGATAATACCATAAAATAATCCATTTTGATGATAATTTATGGTAAGTTCCCCCTATTTTGTCTCAGATAGGGGGTACTTTCCCCATTCCCAAAACTAGTAGTCTTGAGGAAAAGAGGTGAAGTGTTGAACTAGAAGCTATGGAATTAATGGGAGAAGGTTTGAAAATATTAAAAATACTTGTGAAAACATGAATGATAATTCATATAGGTAGGAAATCAAATAGGTTCCTCTATACCCCCAAACCTATAAGCAAGGCCTAGTAGGCCTAATCTAGACCTAGTGCCTAAAAGTAGTCCTATCACTTTTAGGATAAAGTAGACATTGAGACCATGTGGAAAATGTTTATTGGGATATACTAGAGTTATTTGAACCATAATTATGTATATAAGTATTGGGACATTGTTGGCAGTGTGTTGTCATTGATGTCAATAGGCATGAATGATGACAAAGTGGTGAGAGAGAATACTCTTGGTCCAATCTTCATTGATGTTGTGAGGTTGGATGCTAGTGTGAGAAGTTGGAGTAGTTAGTTATATGAAGAAATTATTGGATATATTTGAGCTTTGAGATAAATCATTTGACATGTTCTTGGTATGATCTTAGTAGGAGAAGTCTTCTCATAGGGTCTTCATGTGGAGTTCCAGTCATCTTTGGCCTTGTATGTTTGACCTTTCTTGGTTACATATGGAGATAAGTGTTGTATGAATTGTATTTTATTATTATGTGACTATAATTATTTCATTTAGTGCATTAAATATATATAATGTTCAATAATCTTAGTGGATAAGTTTCCAAGTACCTTCAAGAGGCAAGTTGGCCTGGTGATTCTAGGATTAATAAGCAAAGTAGGCTAATGAGGTTTTTGTGAGCATTCGTGAATAGATTACAATATTTATAGATAATTTAAGCATGGATTGTTTTATTACATGGTTTTTTAAAGGTCTTGACCAAGTTTTAGGTCTTGAGGAGGAAGAGAAAGCAAGTTAGAACATTGGGAAGTATTATATGCATATAATTTAGAGGTTTCCTAGCCCAAGAAGAAGTTTTTGATACTCATTAGCACATGTAAAATTTTCATGGGGAATTGAGACTTTTGGGAGAGGTGTAACATGGACCTAAGAATTTTTTCCAATTATTTTGTATTGGATTAAATGATAGAGCTTTATAAACATTCGTTAAGAATGTAAACTAGTCAAAACCCTCTATAAACCCTCATAATGGAGCGATTGGAAATAAATTGATAAAAAGGACCCAAAATGGATTGGTTGAATTTTTTTTAATATATATATATATATATATATATATATATATATATATATATATATATATATATATCACTCTTATAGGAATCTCTAGGTGGTAGTGGTGTGTTAGGGAAGTGAGCAGAAGGTATAAAAATATGATTGTTTCTAAAGATTTTAGTACTACAAGTAGGGTTGACTGAGTCAACACATGAGAGTCATTGGAGATTTAAGGTCAATAATATTTATTAATATATATGGATAAAATTGGTAAATTTATGTGCTATGTGTTAATTATCTAAGTCAATAAATTCACCCTATAGTTAATTTACCAGACAATGAAAATAGTGCCAAAAAGCTAGTATGAGTGAGAATCCATTTAGGGATAGTGTGCAAATGAGTAGGGAGGAATCCAATGGTTTTGGGTCTTTGTTTAAGACCTATTAATTATTTTAACTTTATTTTTATGTGATGTTGATAACCATACATAGGAAAGAAGGTGCCTTCAAGATGACTTGTCTCAGTAATGAGGATAGTAAAGAAGTATGTCTCATAAAATGATCTATATGTTCCATTTATGACATTATACCTATATATTTTTGTGATTGGAAATGTTATAAAGTTTTTTTAAGTTCACATGAATTCATTTTAATATCAATAAAGTGTCTTTAGAAGTTTTATATGTCATGCTCATCATGACTAGTTTTTGGAGCTTATAGGTAGTCGGGAGTAGCCTATTTGGAGAGGCTAGTTTGAGTTATTATGATCAGAGTTTGGGGTGAGTGAGAGATTGGTGATATTATATTAGTGTAAAATATTCATTACATATATTTTTTCTTTATACTTTGTCTCTATTTTGACTGGATCAGTCAAAGATCTTTGACTAAGTTTCTGGTGTGCATGACCAGTTTGAGTAATTAGTTTGCTTGAGTTGGTTTAGATCTATGTGAGCTATGTGAAGGTTAAAAATATATTTTTAAGTATTTTTTATGTAATTTAAGACCTATAAATGTTATTTTTTCATGTTTTTTATTGATAAAATAATTAGTATGCCTCAATTCTCATTGGCACTATTTTTTGGGTGTTTGCAAGATTTGGAGTGAGAGAGAGAATAACATGGATGGAGTAGTGGTTTGGAGTTACAGATGTTTAAGACCCACATGGGAGTGATAAATGATATATTTTAAGAATTTTTGATGTGTTTAATCTATTGGTGAAGTCTGAAGGTGGACCAAGGAGTATCATGTTGGTTTTTAGGCTTACTTCCTTTAGGTTTCTATTAGGCCTAATTGATTTTTGGGTCTTAAGGGCAATGGAAAACATAAGGAGTGTATGGATATTACATGTAAAGTGTATAAGGATATATTTAAAATATATATCAAGCATGGAAATTATCTTTTTTGACCTAGATGGGTGGAATGAAAGTATGGTATATATATTAGGCCTAATTGGCCTATTTGAATGATGAGAGTGTGTGTGTGGACAAAAGTGAAGGAAGGAGCTTAGTTAAGGAGAAATATGAGTCATTGAGGACCATAAAAGTGTGAATATGATTAATCATGTTTGAATTATCATGTTCATGAGCTAATAAGTCATTATACCTAATAGTCTAAAGGGTGACTTGGTTGAGCAAATGAGTTAGGTATGCCTGCATAGAGAAGAGAAGTAAGTTTGAAGGTGTTAGAGAAAGAGAAGGTCTTCATCAGGTGTATAATACATAAAATAAATATTGGAAATTAGATATGAGGTGGTTTAGTGGCTTATTAATCACCTAGGGGGTTGTATCCTCGTTATTTGGAGCTAGCTAAAGGTCTAGTAGGTGCTAGACTAAATTAAGGGGTGGATGCTCCTTAATCAGTTAGAGCTAGTATAAAGTATCATGTTTGTATTATAATTATAGTAATTTATCCCATTGGTTTACAATATTTATTGTGGGTTTTCTCCCCCATTAGGGTTGCCCACATAAATGATGTGTTCATATGATATATGTTGTTCATGTTTTAATGTATAATCTTTGATGTTCATGTATGATGAATGAGTTTTGGAATTGAAAGTGAATTATTGTCTAGTGATTAAACCACACATCTTAGTAGCTAATTCCAATAATAATTCCATCAAGAGGCCATTTCTTGTCTTGAGGGCACTTAGACCCTATAGAATGTATAAAAGAAACCCAAGTGGCCAACTTAGGATGCTTGTATCTCCCATGATACTTTGCATGGAGACTCAAGGTGTTTTGGGATGTTATATAAGGTCCCTAAGAATCCTTCAGTGGAATTATTTTATAGCTCTAATGTGTAGTATTTATGAACAAAGTCTAAGACCTAAAATGACTATAAATGCTCACAAAACCCTCTCTAAAGATCTGATTGGGAAGATATTGTAAATGGAGAATCCAAATGACACAAGTTAACCATGAAAAAAAATAGAGGTGACAAATAACTCTTTAGGGCTCCTCCCCATCCAATTGAGATATACTACATTTGTATAGATGGTGTAAAATAGAGGTTTATTTGATAGATTTATGTGTTTTTCAAGTATGGAAATGTATAAAAAGATGAAATCACATTTAAGGTAAATATTGGAACTTTTTATAAGTCTCCATGATCATTTATTGAGCTATATATTCTCCTAAGTGTGTCTACTATCTTCCTCATCTCAGCTAGTCACAATGAGCAAGTAGTGATCACTTCGTGAAAAAGATGAAAGATCTAATTGGGAACCCTTTTAAGGCTTGATTGATGAACTTGATGACATGTACACTCTTAACATGTTTCATTAATCCTTGTGCATGGATTTTATTGAATAATTGGAAGCATTTTGTGTGCCAAGTGTGAGAGGTGCATGAGATAGAATTATTTGTAACTTCTAAGAGTGATTTCTCATGGCTAGAAGAATATGAATGATTGAGAAAAATTCAATGATTTTTAAGGCTTGTTAGTAACTCCTCCCCCTAAGATAAATCATCAGACTTGAACTTATTTATTGGTGAGGTAGGCTAATGAAGGAAAATCATGATGATAGCTTCATATGCATGAGAGATCATCTACAACACATATAGAGGAGTTAGATGAGTTTGAGAGAAATTTTTAATTATTTTCCTTATAAGAAGTATCTAATTCTTGATTAAATATGATTTTAACTCATTCTTATCATTTGAAAAGTGTCTTAGTGACTCTTAAACTTCACCTTTTCTCTTCTCTCATAATTCCTATATATAATATCTTTTTTGGCTATTATATGGATCTCTCCACCTGAGTATGGAAAATCCTTGATTAATTATTTCCTCAAAATAATAAATAAGTTTATTTTTACCTCATTCATTATTTAATTAAATTCATTTTATGTTTTTTGGTCTTATACAAGTGTATTTTTCTTACCTTGACATGTTATCCTTCCTATTGCTTTGTGTAGTTTGAAATATCTCTTTTGTAGGACAAAAAAGAGTGTCTAATATGGATTTTAGGTATCATTAATAGCCTATTAATTAGTGTTTATAGAATACCTATTGTCTAATTCATCTTAACCTTGAATCTCTTTAAGTACTCATTCTTGAAACATTGATGTAGAAGAAGAGATTTTAGTTTGATGGATGATGTGTATGTGTAGTTTTCCTCTTGGTTCAAAGTGAATTACAAGTGGTGTGAGTAGACCATCTATTTGGTGCATCACCTACTTAGATAAGTTTAGTTTATGATTCTTAACCATTTTCCTCATAAATGAAAGTGTAGTTGTGGTGTGTGTAAGTGGTACATCAAGGGAACTAGCTCTAATCTAGAGACTCACCTCAAATTTGGGTTACCCACAACCCTAAGGTTTTTTAAAATGTGAAAGTTCAAGTGAAAACAATAAAATTAGAACAAACATGTACTGTCAACTTTAGATCCTTGATGATTCCTATTATTTTTGTTGGTGATCTATCTATTTTTAATAATTCTTTAGTATTTGGTGTATAGATAAGACCAAGCTTATATGTAATTTGTTTAGGCATGACGGTGTTATTGGCTCTACTATCTACCATACAATTATGGACAAAAGTGTCACCAACTATAAAAAAGAGGTAAAAAGGAGGATTTTTACTTGATTTTAGCTTATTATTATCCACATTTACTGCCTATTATACTTGATTCACTTGTTACTTAGTTGGTTGATCTAAATTGGTTAGGATAACACCTTCCTTCTCAACTAGTTTTGGAGACAATTTGAGAGTTGAAATATATTGAATGAGCATATCCTTTTGTCTTCTAATAACAAGGGAATCCCACATGATAATTTTTTCATTATATTTATTCATTTGATCTACTATACCAAATTGGGCCCTACTAACCTTTAACTCCACTTTCTGAGCCACTAGTTGCTTATGGACAAAAGGTACTTGAGAAACTTTATCAACCTCTAAATTGTTATTTTTTTTGTGTTGTAGGGACAATGAGTTGATATTTGATTTTCTTGGGAGAAATATTAGGAGCAATTGAAGTATTTATCACATTTAAAACCTCATCAATGGCTCTTCTTTTATCTCTAGTTAGAGTTACAACTTGGCCAATTACATTACTAGTCTCACCAATATGATTGAATACAACATGATCATCCATTTTAAAATTCACATTAATGGCATTAAGTTTCCCTTGATTTTTTTGAGTTTCTCCTTATGGTGTCAAATTTATCTCCTTATATCAACCTCCTTAAAGAGAAAACTCTTCTTATGTCATTTATGCCATAGTGATGTTTTGTGAGACCAAGTCTTGGCTTTGAGCATCAGTAAGGTGAGGTGGCTACCAACCTGAATCTTGCATCAAGTTATTTTGAGGTGGTGTGGTAATAATAGATACTGAAGAGGAAGCTACATTAATATCAAGGGATGAATATAGTTTAGTTTGAGTTATGACTCCTTGTGGTTGGTAAGGTGGTCTATTTTCTCTAAAACCTTGATAAGGAGGCACTTGATCTATGAGTTTTTGATATGTGGTTTGATTTTGTTGTTGATAAGGCCTATTGGGCTGGTACTATTATCTCTTGAGTTACACTATTTCATTCCCAAAATATTGTAACATACTCTTCAACTCTCCAATCTCATTATCTTGAATATAATGGATTATAACTTGATATTTAGGGGATGGAATGGGGGCCAAAGATAGAAATTGAGGAACTTGAGGGGGTAGACATGGTTTCAATTCTAGGAATATAGGCATTGGAGACCTTTGGTAGGGTTTACTAGCTTGTATTAGGATATTCTTAGCTCTTATTACAACTTCATAAGCATTTGGTAAGGTGATTCCATCTATTGACTATATCATCACACTGATATCAGAGTTGATGGCTTTTAGATAGTACAAGAAAGCATATTATGGGAATGTTCTAATCAATGCAGGTATCTTGGTCCATGTTTTTTGGAACCCAAGGATAAAATTAGACATGAACTCATGAGGAGACCTCTTTATAGTAGTCAACTATTCAACTGAGGATAGGTGATCAGATTTGTCTTCAAATTACTTGATTAAGGTAGCAATGGAATATAGAGGAAATTTTCTATACCATTTTAATGATTTTCCATTAAAGGAAGAATCAATTAGTCTAATAGCTATATTGTATTGAATAACATTATGGACTAAGTAAAGGTTTGAAACATCTTGGATGTGATCAATAGTATTTATTTGGTATTCCCCTTAGAATAATGGAATATTATTGAGGGTAGACATAGGAATGTCATCAAAATGGGATAAGTTCAATGGGATACCCCTATTGAATAGGATAAACACTTTATTTTTTATGACTATTTGAATGGTGGGAATTGAACTAATTATGATAATAAGATGACTAGGAGAAAAATATTTCTTCTGAGGATATAGTGTTTTCCTACTAAACCTCATTATTTTATATGAAGTAGAAGGTAACTCAATGAATTTAAGAGGAATAAATTTACTTGATGACCTTGTAGTAAATTTTGGCATGAGAGTATTGCTTGGATGATGCGATGAATTTTACAATATGAATAATCTTTTTTCTTATGATGATAATGGATGAATTCTTCTATTTCAAGTACTTCTCTACATATCCAAAATTTAGTTATGAAGAATGTATTTTTAGGCTCCCATTAGGCATACCAAAAACTATTGTGGTCTTAATTTTTACCCATGGGGGGAATTTTTTAGGCTCCCTCAAACTAATCCAAAAAATAGGAACAACCTCAAGATGTGGGTGTCCTATGGTGAGGTTGAGCCTATAGAGAACGTTGGCTTCATTTTAGATATATCACCTAAACTAATATCTATCTTGGAAAATGGAGAGGAATAGACAACAATGCATGAAAACATGTAAAGGAAGTGATGCACTAAATGTTTTGAATAATTATGATTGTACAAGACACACTATGAGACATTATCAAGACTAATAAATATCATTGCATTTACTTTTTGATCAGCTTCCACTTAAGTATTTCACTAAAGGCATGAACTATTTATCAATATAACATGGGAGGGAGGTTTTCCACTTCCAAACTAGTCAACAAACTATCTATTACACTTAGAGTTACTTGTGAAAGCTTAAAAGACACTTCATGAAGGTGAGGAAACTTAGATAGAGACAAAGGAATGCATATATTCACTTAATCACATCAATGAATTTATGTAATACACTTTAATTCAGTTTGAAAATGGAGAAATTTAGTCTTTATTGCATCAAATAGGTGTTACAATACACACTTGGCATAGCCTAGGTGATGAGACCACTAATTACTTTATTTTATAGCCTCATCCATACATAGTATATATATTTTTCAATGTAAATCCCCATAACCATCCATGACTCATGAAAATGAATGAATGGACTTATGATTTTATGTGTGCATTAATATATACATGTTATTTTATGAATTAATGATGCTTTCTATTTGATGAGATTATACTTGTGTAACTTTATTTAACAAACATTTGAAGGGTCACTTAAGACTACAAGAATCTTGTTTGGTCACAACACTTATAGATAAGCCTACATCAAAATGGGCTTCTACCTATAGGTTTCCCATAAAAACTATTGGCTTCCACCTATAGGTTACCCATAGCAACTGTTGGCTTCTACCCCATAGTGACTACTGGCTTCCACCTATAGGGTGCCCATAGTAACTGATGGGTTCCACCTATAGGTTTACTATAAAAACTATAGGATTTCACCTATAATATCCCACAACCACTATGTAGAATAAAACTATTATTGTGATAAGGTGTGATTAGCTCTTAAGGAAACATCCAACTATCTTAGGATCTAAGTGGATGATTAAAGAGGATTCTCCATAGTTGTTTTATGGACTCTTCACATGTAAATAATACTGGATGTGTTGTCAAAGATGAGTAAGACAAGGACAATGGAATGGAGACAAAAAGAAGTAAAATAAAAAAATAGTATATATTATCCTTAACCTAGTTAGGCCTAAAATAAGTAACTCTAGTTACTAACCACTTGAAGGCTGACTGTGGTAGTTTCCAAACTATTTGTACCTTTCTTAGTTTAGTTTTCTTAGTTGGAGCTAATAAATTACCTTATGAATTTAATGGAATAACCTAGATTAGATTGGTAATAGATAATAAAAAAGTAGTAGAATTTTAGAAGTCATTACATTCTAAATATTGTAATCTTTTGTAGAAATATTTAATTGCTACAAATCTAAGTTATGAGAAGGTTGATTCTATCAGAAGATTTTGTAAGTCTCTCAGAGAAGGATTGGAACTTAGTTCCAAATGAGGAAGGGCCCCCTCAAAAGGAGTTATATTGAAGATCATGGCCCTCTTTAGTTTAAGTGTGTTGTGTAAGTTAATTTCATTATTAGTTTTATTATATAAAGTGTGTTACATGTGTGATTCATACGTGTGAAGTATTTTTGTTATAATAATTTCATAGTATAACTATTTGGTGAATTTAGTATAAGTTTATTGTACTACAACTAGTAAGCAAGATATTCTATGGATCAATAATGCATATATATTACTGACATCCTTGAAAAGCATATGTACCCTAGGTTGACATATAATGCTAATTAGATTCAAAAATTTGGTATTAATTGAGTAATAAGTGTACACAACACTAGGCATGTCAAAAATCATAAGAGTATTTGTTGACACAGAAGATTGCACCCTTTTCAGGAGGCCGAGCTCCTACCTTCCTCATGCAACTATGGAAACTCCCCTCTCACCTGTGGGACTAGTGAAGCTGGAGGGGAGAGTATCTAGGTAAGGGCTAGCTCCCTTTGATGCATCATATTCATTCCAACAAGTGCTAACATATATATACATATAGATATATAATGGGGGGGGGTGAAAAGGGAGAAAGATTGCAAGAAAACAAACTACTCTAAGGAGGTGATGCACCAAAATAAATTAACCTTCTCACATTCACACTTAAATCAGACAAACACATATATACACTTCAGACTTGGTAGAAGGACTAGGCTATAAGAAACTAGGCAGGGAGGCTTTAATGGAAAAATATAGAAAATAGAGGTTCACCAAGGTGCTATGAAATGCACACTGTAAGTAATTTCTTCTATTTCTACACTTCTAAATATAGCTCTTCTTGTCAGCTGTAGAAATGGCACCTTGTAGAAAACATATATATTGGTGTTGAACTTATGAAAGCATTAAGAAACAATGACTAAACACAAACTAACACTCAAGACATACACAAAAATATCTATCCAAGATAGAGGTAAAAATTGCGTTTATTGATTCAGGTGAAATTTTGACAGGGCTACACCTTACAAATATGGAAGATAATTCTCAAATGACAATTCCTCAATATATAGGAGAAGAAAGGATAACTTTTGGCACCCCTTTTACAAGTGACCCATGTGCCTTACGAGCATTGGGAAGAGCAGGCTGCTTAAAACATAAATGTTGTGTCAGCCCTGACTTTGACTTCAGGCATTTCTTGACATGGCCATGTTGTTTCTTCATTGACCAGGTTTGCTCCTTAAAGGCACCTAAGCAACTTGTTTACTCATAAATATGAAATAAATAAAAAGGGCACATGGCCAGCTGTTTGCACCTCTAAATGGTCAATTCATAGCGACTGTATCACCTGCTGGAGTAATTTATTGAATTAACACTCCCCTTCACCACTTGGACAACCTATTTACTCCATTCTTGGCACTTTGTCTTTTCCCTATCTTATCTCTTCTGGCTCCTTTAGCCCTCAGGGGTGATCTTCTGGTGGATTGCTACATTTTTTGGCCTCCTTTCATGGTTGGCATACTCTTAGTTTGAAAGCAAACAACTATTTTATTGTGTTAATTTTGACATTCTCGTGGCCATCATTGCTTTGAAAACTAATGGCTAATTCACTTTCTTAAGGTTGATAGATTTTGAGACATCACCATCCCCAACAAAATGTCATTGGGTCCTTTGTTGGCTTCTCTATGGGATTTGTCCTCCTCAGCCTTCCCGGTGGGTCTTTCCCTTGCTTCAGACATTTTCTATGAGCTCTTTGTCCACAGACATTTTCTCACAAACAAATTTTGCAAGAATTCTCACTGGGCTCCTTGGCATGGCCTTCCCTGAATTCCTTCAGACTTTTTGTCTAAAGGTTTGTCTTTTCCTACTTTAAGCCAAAATTTTGAAACCTTACCCTCTTGCGGCTATCTTTGAAATGTCCCCTACCCTTCGCAAGGGCTTCTGGACTTTGAGCTACCCTTCGGCCATCTGGGCATACCCTTAACCCAAGCCATTGAACCAAAATGGTTCAATGGATCAAGCAGTTCAACCATTGTGAACCAATGCCAAGTGAATCAAAGTTGATGAACTTAAAGCTATTGAACCACCTAGTTGAACCAAATGATTGAACCATCTGATTGAACTGAACATTATACCGCTCGGTTTGAACCAAGCTCATTGAACCAAGCCATTAAACTAAAATTGGTTCAACAGTTCAATGGTTCAATGTTTTTGAATTGAGATATTTGAATTGAGCGATGAACTTGAAACCACTAAACTATTTGAACTTTGCTAAAGCACTGAAACTAGGCCTTTGAACCAAAATGTTGAAATAGTTAAGCGATTCAATGTTGTATACTGATGAACTTGGTGATTGAACCAGAGCTTGAAATTAAAGTGATGGTTCAATAGTTTAATGCCACCAATCTTCTTAGTGAATCTTCTTCAGACAAATGTCCCAAAAGCCTTGTTTACCCTAGCACTTCTCTGAACTAATCCTCCTTGCATCAAAAGACTAACCTGTTGAGTCCGTAGATTTTATTGGACCTACACAAAATCAAAAAGAAATGGCCTAGAATAGCAAGAGGCAGAAGGGGACTAAATTTTTTGCCTATTGGGTAGAATTGGTCAACAAATTGGTGACTCCCAGGGGAAGCATGCCTGTTATGCTTAGAGACCAGTTGCCTTGTAGTCCATTGGGCACAGAGTCAGATGGTAACTTAAAAACTAGCAATAGCTCTGACAAATCTAGAACTAATCACGTAGATTTACCTCCAAGAGGAAAGGAAAAAACACACACAAAGCTAAGAAAACTACTACTTGTGCAATAGCACTTAGGGAAAGCAAGAGGAAAAAAAAAGGGAAAATATATACAGAAGAAAGGGGACTCAGTGGCAGTGCTTCAGATGTATCCCATTAACTAGGATATACAATTCTTCACCATCTAACCTAGAGAGTTGGAATGAATTATGCTACTTGCACTGAGTGGTTATGTATGGGCCACTCCATAGGGCATCAAATTTTACATGCTTTCTAGGCTTAGCTCGGTCTTCATTCCATTTCAAGATAATGTCTCCTTCAAAGAAATATTTTGATGAAGATTTCTTGTTGAAGTGTCTCTTTGTTTGTTATTGGTAGCTGGTCATAGAAGCCATAACCTAGTCCCTTGCCTCTTGTAGTTCCATTAGCTCGCATAATCTAACCTCCACGCTAGTTCCTTCCTCTAACTGTACCTGGCAGGTGAAATCCAAGGCTGGTAACTCAAGTGAAATGGGGATCCTAGCTTCCTTTCCATAGATGAGTGTGTATGGTGAGTTGTCAATTGCTCTCTTTGAGATGATTCAATCGGCCCACAGAGCTATTTTCAGCTTGGCATGCCAAGCCCTCTGATTTTCTTCCATGGTCCTCTTGATGATCCTAATCAAGTTTTTATTGGTGGACTCAGCCAACCCATTCACCTATGGGTAATAATTAGATGAAGTGCTAAGATATATACCATACCTCAGTGCCCATTCGCTTTTTTTGGTTCCTATAAAATCCAATGCATTATATGAGATTATGGTTTCTAAAATCCCAAACCTTGTCACCAGGTCCTCATAAAACTCTAGGACCACACTTTTATTTACCTCCTTTAGAGCAACAACCTTTACCCACCTTATAAAATAGTCTATGGCACTTAGGACCCACTTGTGTCCAGCACTAGAGGGAGGATTAATAATCCCTATAAAGTCTAGGCCCCATTGCATGAATGGATATTCCACCTGAATAGGCTATAGAGGCATGGGAGCCAACCATTGTTTCCCATCAAAAAGTGCACAATTTTGGCACTTTCTTACCTAGGCATGGGTGTCCCTAAAAAGAGTAGGCTAGAAATAACCAGCTCTCATCATCCTTGCTATATTAGCTCTAGGAGTGAAATGACCACCTACTGGCCCATCATGGAACTCAGATAGTACCTTGTCAACCTAGTTTGGGTCAATGCATCTTAAAAGGACCCGTGAGAGATCCTTCCTAAATAATAATCTATCAATTAGGACGTAAGGGAGAGTCTGGAGCCTAAAAAATCTTCTTCTGGTCCCATCAAGACCCTACAGGCACTCACCAGTGAGAAGAAAATGCCTCAAGTCTGATGTCCAATCCTTTATGGCAGCTGACTCTTCTATTATGGTTGCATCATGAATTAGTAAGCTACCTTCCCATTTCTACTTGAAGTTTGTAGCAAGGTGTTCACATAGACCTCTTCCCCTCACTAGCTTGGTGACCTTGATGCCCATGTCATACTCCATTACCCTGGTGATCCACCCCACTCTTTTCTCATTTAGGTCTCAGTTGGTTAGGAAATCCCTGACACCAAGATGTGGAAGCATGAGGTGAATCCTATTGTTGGATAGCATATGCCTAAATTTCTTCAGGATCTACACTACTGCCAAGACTTGCTTCTCTACATACATGTATCTGACTTCAAAATCGTCTAACCCTTGGCTAAAAAAAGTAAGTGGTTACTTGAGGTCATCACTGTTTGCTTGGGTAAGCATGGCAAAGATTACCTCTTCATTGCCAAAAGTGTAGAGGTTGAAGTCTTTATTGAAGTTGAGGCTGATCAAAGTAGGAGCCTGGGTTATGGCCTACTTGATGGCTTCAAAGCTATCCTTTATTTATGTTGTCCACTTGAACTCTTCACCCTTCCTTAGCATAGAGGTCAATGGCTTGACTATCTCTGTAAAATTTAGAATGAATCTCTGAATAAAATTTATCCTGCCAAAGAAGATCTGCAGGCCTTTCTTGTGTTTAGGTAGGGACATCTCCAGGATAAAATGAAATCTCTCAAGGCCAATGGATAAGCTCTCCTTAGACATGATGTGGCCAAGGAGTTTCCATTTGTGAATAATAAACACACATTTCTTTGGGTTAAGAGAGATGCCAAACTCCCTACACCTTTCAAAAATCTGCTTGAGGTGTTTCATTTGTTGGCTCACTTCCTTGTAGAATATTGTCACATTATCGAGGTATACCAACACATTGTTGTTTATCAAGCCTCCAAAATCCATGTCCATGGCTCACTAAAAGGTAGCACCAGCATTAGATAGCCTGAATGGCATCTTCTTGTAGGCAAACGTTCCCCATTTAATAGTGAAGGCCATTTTGTGTTGGTCATAGCCTTGCACCAAAATCTGAATATATCCTGAATATCCATCCAAGAGGGAGAAACACTCACTACCTATTACCTTCTAAAGGATCCACTCCATGTTCAAGAGGGGATAATGGTATTTTAAATAAACTTTATTAAGGTCTCTAAAATTGACACATAGCCTGATCTCCCCATTCTTCTTTTGAATAGGAACAAGATTGGCCAGCCAGGAGGAATGTTTAATTGGAAATATAATCCCAGACTCAATCAATTTGGCCAATTCCTTCTATATGAGAGGTTCAATCATTGAGTTAATAGGTTTCTACTTCTACGTGACTAGCCTAGTGCCTTCTTCTAATTTGATGGTGTGTTGGGTGAGTCTTGGGTTGAAACCCTTCAAATCACTTTAATCCCATGCAAAAACATTGGCAAACTCCTGACACAACAAAATGAAAGCCTGCCTTTCTTGAACCGTGTAGACTTTTCCAAGTGCAAGAAGCTTGTCCTTGAAGATCTCAACCTTTTTGTAATTCTCCTCCTTAGTTATGATACATGCCTTGTCATTTCTCAATTGGTCATCTACATTGAAAATGCTCTCAAGAGTGACCAAACCTTTAGGGAGCTTATTGTTCTTCAATTGAACAATCTGGTTCCCATATTGTTATTGTAGCTTTGACTAATTCATTGTTGCAAACTCAACTTCCTCCTACAAGAAGAAAGCTATTTTCTGGTCATTTTCAAAAACCTGCTAGTTTGTAATGTTGTCGGGAATAGAGGGCTGAACTACCACCTTCAAATAACATGAACTGTAGTCTTGGCTTATCTCTCTAGAAGCATCAAACTGAGCACCAATTATTGTTAGCCTATTCAATTATTTGTTCTGCTCTCTAGGAATGGAGGTGATATTGAAAGTGAGGAAATATTCCACCAAGTCCTAGACCCTATGCTTGTATGACTTCAGAAAGGAATTTTTGGTCAGATTCTAGACTTTCACCTGATTTAAAATCAGCTCACTGTCTCCCAAAACTTGCAACTCCTTGATCCCTCTTTTTCTTGCCCATTCAAGACCATGGATAAGGGACACATATTTTACAACATTGCTTGTGCAAGAAAATTGGAAACAAAAGGCTGAAAAGTATCTCTCTTTTGAAGGGGAGACTAACATCGCTCCACCACCACCTCTGAACCTACTTCTGGAACCATCAAAATATAGCTACCATAGACCTAGGTCTTCTTGGCTTTCCTTCATTATATTTGGTATGAAGGTACCCTCTTTTTGCATGCATTAGAATCCAAGGCCTACCTCCTCTATGAACTTGTAAGGATCATGCTCAAAGTTATAATTTCCCCACTCATCTAAGAGTAGGTCTACAACTCCTTCAAGAGCAGAGGACAGAGATTGGTCTGTCTGGGACTCTTTTGGGTCGATAATGGTGTAACTGACATTTACTGCTTGGGTGAATATGGTTCTAGATGGTCCTTGTAGAGTGGCTCAAATTTGATCTTTACCTTGGTCCCATACTTGGTTCTAAAAACTAGATAGGACCAATTCACTGCTAGATAGCCACCTATCTTTGATGTGAAGTCCCTAGATAGGCAAATTGCAAAATAAGGAGGAACATCTGCTACTAATATATCATGGTAAATTGAGAAGGTTGGGCAAGCATGTAATGTCAAGCTTAAACCCTTCATTATCCCAATTATTTTTGTAGGTGTCCCATCCAGCTAAAGGACTCCCTTATTCATCTCCTCATGTTTCAGTCCCATCTTATCAGCTATGCACTTGGGCATCACTTAGGTACTAGCCCCATTGTAAATGATGTAGTTGTGCACCAAGAAATCACCTATAATCAAGGACACATAGAAAAGGGGAATTTTCTCTTCTTTCTTGACTTGGCCTGAGGTGGAAGGTTGCCCATTCATCATCAAGACATTATCGGTCCTTGTTGGGATAGCTTGTCGGTCCAGCTCATGCAATTCCCTTTGTAGCATGTCCTTATATCCTAGTAGAGACAATGAATCCCATAAAGAGATGTTCATATGTAGCTTCGTCATTTGGTCCACTATATTGACTTGAGGACTACCTCCCTTCAAGCTTTCTTTGGGGCTAATTCTAACCTGAGGTGCAGGTTAAGGGGCTGAAGGTACAAATGGCAGTCTGAAGTGTGGTCCCTTTTGATTTGAGTGTGATGGGGAGGGTGTAGCTATTGATTGGGTAGTAGCCTGGGCTTCTCCCATTGCTCTCCTCTTGAATCTTCTGTTGGCTACAACATAGTCAGCTTGATTGTCTATAGTGCCCACATAATTCACTAAATAAAATTCCCCTTTTAGATGATTCACGAGAGTAGAATCAGGCTAGGCCTAATTGCTACTCGTGCTAGGTTACATTGGAGCCTCAAAGACCTAGGAATGAGTGGTTTCCTGATTTTCTACATTTTGGAAATAACCCATCATCTCATTTGTATAAATAGCATATTCTTGACCATATCCCATGGTCAAATAACTTGGTTGTTCTTGTACCAGATTGTTCTAAACAAGCACCATGACTTTATATGATGAAGGGGGCCTGGGTTGTAGTTTTGAAATGGTCTAGTCTGACTAAGCTAACCCTATCCTTGATTATAGTTTTGGAAAGGGGGTCTAGGGGCTTGACCATAATGCTGGTATCCCTGATTTGGTCTGTTGCTTTGAGCTTGTTGCCTTTTAAGAGCTACAAGTTCATTTGACATGCTCTACAATAGAATCTTAACCTCATGAAGCTCATTGGATAGAACACCAACTTATTTCTCTATGCTAGTCAGAGGAGCTAATGTGGGAGCAATGGCCTGAATTAGAGGTAGCATTTTTAGGAAAAGTGGCATGTGAGGTCTAGGGGCTATTTTCCCAGCTTGTACTGAGAAAATTTTAACTACTATAGCTATGTCATAAGTAACAGGGAGTATATGGCCTCCCATGGATTATATCATCAAAACAATATCACTATTTAATGTTCTTAAATAATACAGGAAAGCATAGCTAGCAGTTAGTCTTACCAGAATGGGGATTCTATCCCAAGTCTTCTAAAACTACATGTTGAAATCCTACATATACTCGTGTGGGGCTCTTTTTACGGTCATCAGCTACTCAGCAAGCGAGAGGTCATTGCTCTTTTCCCCAAAATGGTCTGTCAACTGAGTACCCAATTCATTCTAGGAATGGATTAAATTTATAGGCAAGGTCCCGTACCAGTCAAGAGCCTTGCCTTTGAGAGACAATGCTAGCAATTTGATGGTGATATTTTCTTCTGTGACATTGTGAATATTTTAGAGGTTAGCAATAATCCTAATGTGCTTGATGACTATAATGGGCCCCTTTCCATCGAAAGAAGGCACATTTTTTAGGGCTATTCTCAGGATTGGATCATAACATGGGAGATTCAAGGGGCTCTGACCATTAAAAGCCGCAAAGGGCAATGCCATAGCTGGGATGGGATGTAACTATAGATCTACTATGTATGCATCCCTTACAATAGGTTTGGGAGGGTGGCGTGTTGAATAAGGATGGGTCTTCTCAAACCGTAGTCTTTTTGCTGAGTTTAAAGGAAACTCAATGAAATCAAAGGGAACCCCTTTAGAAGCAAACCGTGTGGTGACTTTAGGCATAGGAAGTTAAAACTAGTCTTAGATTGAAAAAACAAAAACTCTTACTAGTGGAGTCATCAGATGCTGAAAAATAGTTAATTTGCTATAATAGGACCAGCATCAATCCTGAAACCTTACTCAGTAGTTATTTGGTATTCCCCTAAGAATAATCGAATATTATTGAGGATAGACATAAGAATGTAATCAAAATGGGATAAGTTCAATGGGATACCCCTATTGAATAGGATAAACACTTTATTTTTTATGACTATTTGAATGGTGGGAATTGAACTAATTATGATAATAAGATGACTAGGAGAAAAATATTTCTTCTGAGGATATATTATTTTCCTACTAAACCTCATTATTTTATATGAAGTAGAAGGTAACTCAATGAATTTAAGAGGAATAAATTTACTTGATGACCTTGTAGTAAATTTTAGCATGAGAGTATTGCTTGGATGATGCGATGAATTTTACAATATGAATAATCTTTTTTATTATGATGATAATGGATGAATTCTTCTATTTCAAGTACTTCTCTACATATCCAAAATTTAGTTATGAAGAATGTATTTTTAGGCTCCCATTAGGCATACCAAAAACTATTGTGGTCTTAATTTTAACCCATGGGGGGAATTTTTTAGGCTACCTCAAACTAATCCAAAAAATAGGAACAACCTCAGGATGTGGGTGTCCTATGGTGAGGTTGAGCCTCTAGAGAACATTGGCTTCATTTTAGATATATCACCTAAACTAATATCTATCTTGGAAAATGGAGAGGAATAGACAACAATGCATGAAAACATGTAAAGGAAGTGATGCACTAAATGTTTTGAATAATTATGATTGTACAAGACACACTATGAGACACTATCAAGACTAAAAAATATCATTGTATTTACTTTTTGATTAGCTTCCACTTAAGTATTTCACTAAAGGCATGAACTATTTATCAATATAACATGGGAGGGAGGTTTTCCACTTCCAAACTAGTCAACAAACTATCTATTACACTTAGAGTTACTTGTGAAAGCTTAAAAGACACTTCATGAAGGTGAGGAAACTTAGATAGAGACAAAGGAATGCATATATTCACTTAATCACATCAATGAATTTATGTAATACACTTTAATTCAGTTTGAAAATGGAGAAATTTAGTCTTTATTTCATCAAATAGGTGTTATAATACACACTTGGCATAGCTTAGGTGATGAGTCCACTAATTACTTTATTTTATAGCCTCATCCATACATAGTATATATCTTTTTCAATGTAAATCCCCATAACCATCCATGACTCATGAAAATGAATGAATGGACTTATGATTTTATGTGTGCATTGATATATACATATTATTTTATGAATTAATGATGCTTTCTATTTGATGAGATTATACTTGTGTAACTTTATTTAACAAACATTTGAAGGGTAACTTAAGACTACAAGAATCTTGTTTGGTCACAACACTTATAGATAAGCCTACATCAAAATGGGCTTCTACCTATAGGTTTCCCATAAAAACTATTGGCTTCCACCTATAGGTTACCCATAGCAACTGTTGGCTTCTACCCCATAGTGACTACTGGCTTCCACCTATAGGGTGCCCATAGCAACTGATGGGTTCCACCTGTAGGTTTACTATAGAAACTATAGGATTTCACCTATAAGATCCCACAACCACTATGTAGAATAAAACTATTATTGTGATAAGGTGTGATTAGCTCTTAAGGAAACATCCAACTATCTTAGGATCTAAGTGGATGATTAAAGAAGATTCTCCATAGTTGTTTTGTGGACTCTTCACATGTAAATAATATTGGATGTGTTGTCAAAGATCATTAAGACAAGGACAATGGAATGGAGACAAAAAGAAGTAAAATAAAAAAATAGTATATATTATCCTTAACCTAGTTAGGCCTAAAATAAGTAACTTTAGTTACTAACCACTTGAAGGCTAACTGTGGTAGTTTCCAAACTATTTGTACCTTTCTTAGTTTAGTTTTCTAAGTTGGAGCTAATAAATTACCTTATGAATTTAATGGAATAACCTAGATTAGATTGGTAATAGATAATAAAAAAGTAGTAGAATTTTAGAAGTCATTACATTCTAAATATTGTAATCTTTTGTAGAAATATTTAATTGCTACAAATCTAAGTAATGAGAAGGTTGATTCTATCAGAAGATTTTGTAAGTCTCTCAGAGAAGGATTGGAACTTAGTTCCAAATGAGGAAGGGCCCCCTCAAAAGGATTTATATTGAAGATCCTAGCCTTCTTTAGTTTAAGTGTGTTGTGTAAGTTAATTTCGTTATCAGTTTTATTATATAAAGTGTGTTGCATGTGTGATTCATACGTGTGAAGTATTTTTGTATTTTTTTTATAATAATTTCATAGTATAACTATTTGGTGAATTTAGTATAAGTTCATTTTACTACAACTAGTAAGCAAGATAATCTATGGATCAATAATGCATATATATTACTGACATCCTTGAAAAGCCTATGTACCCTAGGTTGACATATAATGCTAATTAGATTCAAAAAATTGGTATTAATTGAGTAATAAGTGTACACAACATTAGGCATGTCAAAAATCATAAGAGTATCTGTTGATGCAGAAGATTGCACCCTTGGCAGGAGGCCGAGCTCCTGCCTTCCTCACGCAACTATGGAAACTCCCCTCTCACCTGTGGGACTAGTGAAAGCTAGAGGGGAGAGTCTCTAGGTAAGGGTTAGCTCCCTTTGATGCATCATATTCATTCCATCAAGTGCTAACATATATATACATATAGATATATAATGGGGAGGGGGGTGAAAAGGGAGAAAGATTGCAAGAAAACAAACTACTCTAAGGAGGTGATGCACCAAAATAAATTGACCTTCTCACATTCACACTTAAATCAGATAAACGTATATATACACTTCAGACTTGGTAGAAGGACCAGGCTATAAGAAACTATGCAGGGAGGCTTTAATGGAAAAATATAGAAAATAGAGGGTCACCAAGGTGCTATGCATCGCACATTGTAAGTAATTTCTTCTATTTCTACACTTCTAAATATAGCTCTTCTTGTCAGCTATAGAAATGGCACCTTGTAAACAACATATATGTTGGTGTTGAACTTGTGAAAGCATTAAGAAATAATGACTTAACACAAACTAACACTCAAGACATACACAAAAATATCTATCCAAGATAGAGGTAAAAAATGAGTTTATTGATTCAGGTGAAATTTTGCCAGTGCTACACCTTACAAATGTGGAAGATTATTCTCAAATGACAATTCCTCAATATATAGGAGAAGAAAGGAGGCCTTTTGGCACCCCTTTTACAAGTGACCCATGTGCCTTATGAGCATTGGGAAGAGCAGGATGCTTAAAACATAAATGTTGTGTCAGCCCTGACTTTGACTTCAGGCATTTCTTGACATGGCCATGCTATTTCTTCATTGACCAGGACTGCTCCTTGAAGGCACCTAAGCAAATTGTCTGCTCATAAATATGAAATGAATAAAAAAGGGGACATGGCCAGCTATTTGCACCTCTAAATGGTTAATTCATAGCCACTGTATCACCTGTTGGATTAATTTCTTGAATTAACACTCCCCTTCGCCACTTGGACAACCTATTTGCTCCATGCTTGGCACTTTGTCTTTTCCATATCTTATCTCTTTTGGCTCCTTCGGCCTTCAGGGGTGATCTTCTGGTGGGTCACTACATTTTTGGGCCTCCTTTCATGGTTGGCATCCTCTTAGTTTGAAATCAAACAACTATTTTATTGTGCTAATTTTGACATTCACATGGCCCTCATTGCTTTGAAAACTAATGGCTAATTCACTTTCTTAAGGTTGACAGCTTTCAAGACATCACCATCCCCAGCAAAATGTCATTGGGTCCTTTATTGGCTTCTCTATGGGCTTTGTCCTCATTGGCCTTCTTGGTGGGTATTTCCATTGCTTTGGACATTTTCTATGAGCTCTTTGTCCACAGACATTTTCTCACAGACAAAGTCTGCAGAAATTCTCACCAGGCTCCTTGGCATGGCCTTTCCTAAATTCCTTCAGACTTTTTGTCCAAAGGTTTGTCTTTGCCTACTTTAAGCCAAAATTTTGAAACCTTACCCTCTTGCGGCTATCTTTGAAATGTCCCCTACCCTTCGCAAGGGCTTCTGGACTTTGAGTTACCCTTTGGCCATCTGGGCATACCCTTGACCCAAGCCATTGAACCAAAATGGTTCAACAATTCAATTGGTTCAACCATTGTGCACCAATGCCAAGTGAATCAAAGCTGATGAACTTGAAGCTATTGAACCACCTAGTTGAACCAAATGATTGAACCATCCGATTGAACTAAACATTAAACTGCTCACTTTGAACCAAGCTCATTGAACCAAGCCATTGAACTAAAAGTGGTTCAATAGTTCAATGGTTCAACGTTGTTGAATCGAGATGTTTGAACTGAGTGATGAACTTGAAGCCACTGAAATATTTGAACTTTGTTGAAGCACTATAACTAGGCCTTTAAACCAAAATGTTGAACTGGTTAAGTGATTGAATGTTGTACACCGATGAACTTGATGATTGAACCAGAGCTTGAAATTAAAGTGATGGTTCAATAGTTCAATGCCACCAACCTTCTTGGTGAATCTTCTTCAGACAAATGTCCCAAAATCCTTATTTACCCTAGCACTTCTCTAAACTGATCCTCCTTACATCAAAAGACTAACCTACTGAGTCTGTAGATTTTATTGGACCTACACAAAATCAAAAAGAAATGGCCTAGAATAGCAAGAGGCAAAAGGGGACTGAAAATTTTGCCTATTGGGCAGAATTGGTTAACAAATTGGTGACTCCCAGGGGAAGCATGCCTATTATGCTTAGAGACCAGTTGCCTTGTAGTCCATTGGGCACGGAGTCATATGGTAACTTAAAAAATAGCAATAGCTCTAACAAATCTATAACTAATCACGTAGATTTACCTCCAAGAGGAAAGGAAAAAACACACACAAAGCTAAGAAAACTACTACTTGTGCAATAACACTTAGGGAAATCAAGAGGAAAAAATAAGGGAAAATATATACAGAAGAAAGGGGACTCAGTGGCAATGCTTCATATGCATGCCATCAACTAGGATACGCAATTCTTCACCATCCAACCTAGAGATTTGGAATGAATTATGCTGCTTGTACTGAGTGATTATGTATGGGCCACTCCATAGGGCATCAAATTTTGCATGTTTTCTAGGCTTAGCTTGGTCTTCATCCCATTTCAAGATAATGTCTCCTTCAAAGAAATATTTTGATGAAGATTTCTTGTTGAAGTGTCTCTTTGTTTGTTGTTGGTAGCTGGTCATAGAAGCCATAACCCGATCCCTTGCCTCTTGTAGTTCCATTAGCTCACATAATCTAACCTCCATGTTGGTTCCTTCCTCTAATTGTAGCTGGTGGGTGAGATCCAAGGCTGGTAACTCAAGTGAAATGGGGATCCTAGCTTCCTTTCCATAAACGAGTGTGTATGGTGAGTTGCCGATTGCTCTCTTTGAGGTGATTCAATCAGCCCACAGAGTTATTTTTAGCTTGGCGTGCCAAGTCCTATGATTTTCTTCCATGGTTCTCTTGATGATCCTAATCAAGTTTTTATTAGTGGACTCAGCCAGCCCATTCCCCTATGGGTAATAATTAGATGAAGTGCTGAGATATATACCATACCTCAGTGCCCATTCCCTTGTTTTAGTTCCTATAAGAGCCAATGCATTATCTAAGATTATGGTTGCTAAAACCCCAAACCTTGTCACCAGGTCCTCATAAAACTCTAGGACCACACTTTTATTTAAATCTTTCAGAGCAACAGCCTCTACCCACCTTGTAAAATAGTCTGTGGTAGTCAAGACCCACTTGTGTCCTGCACTGGAGGGAGGATTAATCATCCCTATAAATTCTAGGCCCCACTACATGAATGGCTATTCCACCTGAATAGGTTGTAGAGGCATGGTAGCCAACCATTGTTTCCCATCAAAAAGTGCACACTTTTGGACTTTCTTACCTAGGCATGAGTGTCCCTAAAAAGAGTAGGCCAAAAATAGCCAGCTCTCATTATCCTTGCTATAGTAGCTCTAGGAGCGAAATGAACACCTACTGGCCCATCATGGAACTCAGACAGTACCTTGTCAGCCTGGTTTGGGTCAATGCATCTTAAAAGGACCCCTGAGAGATCCTTCCTAAATAATACTCTATGAATTAGGATGTAAGGGAGAGACTGGAGCCTAAAAAACCTTCTTTTGGTCCCATCAAGACCCTACATGCACTCACCAGTGAGAAGAAAATTCCTCAAGTCTGATGTCCAATCCTTTATGATAGCTGACTCTTCTGTTGTGGCTACATTGTGAATTAGTAAGCTACCTTCCCCTTTCTACTTGAAGTCTATAGTAAGGTGTTCACATAGACCTCTTCCCCTCACCAGCTTGGTGACCTTGATGTCCATGTCATACTCCATTACCCTGGTGATCCACCCCACTCTTTTCTCATTTAGGTCTCAGTTGGTTAGGAAATCCCTGACACCAAGATGTGGAACCATGAGGTGAATACTATTGTTGGATAACATATGCCTAAATTTCTTTAGGCTCTGCACTACTACCAAGACTTACTTCTCTACATACATGTATCTAACTTCAAAATCCTCTAACCCTTGGCTAAAAAAAGGAAGTGGTTGCTTGAGGTCATCACCGTTTGCTTGGGTAAGCATGGCAAAGATTACCTCTTCATTGCCAAAAGTGTAGAGGTTGAAGTCTTTATTGAAGTTGAGGCTGATCAAAGTAGGAGCCTGGGTTATGGCCTGCTTGATGGCTTCAAAGCTATCCTTTCTTTATGTTGTCCACTTGAACTCTTCACCCTTCCTTAGCATAGATGTCAGTGGCTTGACTATCTCTGCAAAATTTAGAATGAATCTTTGAATGAAATTTATCCTGCCAAAGAAGATCTATAGGCCTTTCTTGTGTTTAGGTAGGGACATCTCTAGGATAAAATGAACTCTCTCAAGGTCAATGGATAAGCCCTCCTTAGACATGATGTGGCCAAGGAGTTTCCCTTTGTGAATGGCAAACACACATTTCTTTGGGTTAAGAGAGATGCCAAACTCCCTACATCTTTCAAAAATCTGCCTGAGGTGTTTCATGTGTTGGCTCACTTCCTTGTAGAATATTGTCACATTATCGAGGTATACCAACACATTGTTGTTTATCAAGCCTCCAAAAGCCATGTCCATGGCTCGCTGAAAGGTAGCCCCAACATTAGATAGCCTGAATGGCATCTTCTTGTAGGCAAACATTCCCCATTTAGTAGTGAAGGCCATTTAGTGTTGGTCACAGCCTTGCACCAAAATCTGATTATATCCTGAATATCCATCCAAGAGGGAGAAACACTCACTACCTATTACCTTCCAAAGGATCCACTCCATGTTCAAGAGGGGATAATGGTATTTTAAAGAGACTTTATTAAGGTCTCTAAAATTGACACATAGCCTAATCTCTCCATTCTTCTTTTGAATAGGAACAAGATTGGCCAGCCAAGAGGAATGTTTAATTGAAACTATAATCCTAGACTCAATCAATTTGGCCAATTCCTTCTGCATGAGAGGTTCAATCATTGAGTTAATAGGTCTCTACTTCTACATGACTAGCCTGGTGCCTTCTTCTAATTTGATGGTGTGTTGGGTGAGTCTTGGGTTCAAAGCCTTCAAATCACTGTAATCCCATGCAAAAACTTCGACAAACTCCTGACACAACAAAATGAAAGCCTGCCTTTCTTGAATAGTGTAGACTTTTCCAAATGCAAGTAGCTTGTCCTTGAAGATCTCAACCCTTTCATAATTCTCCTCCTTAGTTATGATGCATGACTTGTCATTTCTCAATTGGTCATCTCCATTGAAGATGCTCTCAAGAGTTACCAAACCTTTAGGGAGCTTATTGTTCTTCAATTGAACAATCTGGTTGCCATATTGCTATTGCAGCTTTACCTAATTCATTATTGTGAACTCAGTTTCCTCCTGCAAGAAGAAAGCTATTTGCTGGTCATTTTCAACAACCTCCCAGTTTGTAATGTTGTCAGGGATAGAGGGCTGAACTACCACCTTCAAATAGCATGAACTGTAGTCTTGGCTTATCTCTCTAGAAACATCAAATTGAGCACTAATTATTGTTAGCCTATTCACTTATTTGTTCTACTCTCTAGGAATGGAGGTGATATTGAAAGTGAGGAAATATTACACCAAGTCCTAGACCCTATGCTTTTATGACTTCAGCAAGGAATTTTTGGTCAGATTCTAGCCTTTCACCTAATTTACAATCAGCTCACTGTCTCCCAAAACTTGCAACTCCTTGATCCCTCTTTTTCTTGCCCATTCAAGACCATGGATAAGGGACTCATATTTTACAACATTGCTTGTGCAAGAAAATTGGAAATAGAAGGCTGAAAATTATCTCTCCTTTGAAGGGGAGACTAACATCGCTCCACCACCAGTTCCCAACCTACTTCTAGAACCATCAAAATATAGCTACCATAGACCTAGGTCTTCTTGGCTTGCCTTCATTATATTTGGTATGAAGGTACCCTCTTTGTGAACTTGTAAGGATCATGCTCAAAGTTATAATTTCCCCACTCATCCAAGAGTAGGTCTGCAACCCCTTCAAGAGTAGAGGAAAAAGATTGGTCTGTCTGGGACTCTTTTGGGTTGATAATGGTCTAACTAACATTCACTGCCTTGGGCGAATATGGTTCTAGATGGTCCTTATAGAGTGGCTCAGATTCGATCTTTACCTTGGTCCCATACTTGGTTCTAAAAACTAGATAAGACCAATTCACTGCTAGATAGCCACCTATCTTTGATGTGAAGTCCCTAGATAGGCAAATTGCAAAATAAGGAAGAACGTCTGCTACTACTATATCATGGGGAATTGAGAAGGTTGGGCAAGCATGTAATGTCAAGCTTAAATCCTTCATTATCCCAACTATTTTTGCAAGTTTCCCATCCAGCTATAGGACTCCCTTATTCATCTCCTCATGTTTTAGTCCCATATTGTCAGCTATGCACTTGGGCATCACTGAGGTACTAGCCCCACTGTTAATGATGTAGTTGTGCACCAAGAAATCACCTATAATCAAGGACACATAGAAAGGGGGAATTTTCTCTTCTTTCTTGACTTGGCCTGAGGTGGAAGGTTGCCCATTCATCATCAAGACATTATCAGTCCTTACTGGGACAACTTGTCGGTCCAGCTCATGCAATTCCCTTTGTAGCATGTCCTTCTATCCTAGTAGAGACAATGAATCCCATAAAGAGATGTTCATATGTAGCTTCTTCATCTAGTCCACTATATTGACTTGAGGACTGCCTCCCTTCAAGCTTTCTTTGGGGCTAATTCTAACCTGAGGTGCAAGTTAAGGGGTTGAAGGTACAAATGGTAGTCTGAAGTGTGGTCCCTTTTGATTTGAGTGTCATGGGGAGGGTGCAGCTATTGATTGGGTAGTAGCCTAGGCTTCTCCTATTGCTCTCCTCTTGAATCTTGTGTTGGCTACAACATAGTCAGCCTGATTGTCTATAGTGCCCACATAATTCACTGAATAAAATTCCCCTTCCAGATGATTCACGAGGGTAGAATCAGGCTAGGCCTGATTGTTACTCGTGATAGGTTGCATTAGAGCCTCAAAGACCTGGGAATGAGTGGTTTCCTGATTGTCTACATTTTGGAAATAACCCATCATCTCATTTGTATAAATAGCCTATACTTGACCATATCCCATGGTCAAACAACTTGGTTGTTCTTGTACCAGATTGTTCTAAACAAGCACCATGACTTTAGATGATGAAGGGGGGCCTGGGTTGTAGTTTTGAAATGGTTTAGTCTGAGTAAGCTAACCCTATCCTTGATTATAGTTTTGGAAAGGGGGTCTAGGGGCTTGACCATAATGCTGGTATCCCTGATTCGGTCTGTTGCTTTGAGCTTGTTGCCTTTTAAGAGCTACAAGTTCATTTGACATGCTCTACAATAGAATCTTAACCTCATGAAGCTCATTGGATAGAACACCAAATTATTTCTCTATGTTAGTCAGAGGAGCTAATGTGGGAGCAATGGCCTGAATTAGAGGTAGCATTTCTAGGAAAAGTGGCATGTGAGGTCTAGGGGCTATTTTCCCAGCTTGTACTGAGCAATTTTTAACTGCTATGGCTATGTCATAAGTAGCAGGGAGTATATGGCCTCCCATGGATTATATCATCACAACAATATCACTGTTTAATGTTCTTAAATAATACAGGAAAGCATAGCTAGCAGTTAGTCTTACCAGAATGGGGATTCTATCCCAAGTCTTCTAAAACTACATGTTGAAATCCTGCATATACTCGTGTGGGGCTCTTTTTATGGTCATTAGCTACTCAGCAAGTGAGAGGTCATCACTCTTTTCCCCAAAATGGTCTATCAACTAAGTACCCAATTCATTCTAGGAATGGATTGAGTTTATAGGCAAGGTCCCGTACCAGTCAAGAGCCTTGCCTTTGAGAGACAATGCTAGCAATTTGATGGTGATATTTTCTTCTATGACATTGTGAATATTGCAGAGGTTAGCAATATTCCTAATGTGCTCAATGACTGTAATGGGCCCCTCTCCATCAAAATAAGGCACATTTTTTAGGGCTATTCTTGAGATTGGATCATAATGTGGGAGATTCAATGGGCTCTGACCATGAAAAGCCACAAAGGGCAATGCCATAGCTGGGATGGGATGTAACTATAGATCTTCTATGTATGCATCCCTTACAATAGGTTTGGGAGGGTGGCATGTTGAATAAGGATGGGTCTTCTCAAACCTTAGTCTTTTTTCTAAGTTTAAAGGCAACTCAATGAAATCGAAGGGAACCCCTTTAGAAGTAGACCGTGTGGTGACTTTAGGCATAGGAAGTTAAAACTAGTCTTAGATTGAAAAAACTGAAACTCTTACCAGTGGAGTCATCAGATGCTAAAAAATAGTTAATTTTCTATAACAAGACTAGCATCAATCCTAAAACCTTACTCAGTTGTAAAATTGTGTCCCATCGGGCGTGCCAAAACTGTTGATGCAAAGATTGCACCGTTGGCAGGAAGCTGAGCTCCTGCCTTCCTCACGCAACTATAGAAACTCCCCTCTCACCTGTGGGACCAGTGAAGCTAGAGGGGAGAGTCTCTAGGTAATGGCTAGCTCCCTTTGATGCATCATATTTTTTCTAGCAAGTGCTAACATATATATACATATAGATATATAATGGGGGAGGTGAAAAGGGAGAAAGATTACAGGAAAACAAACTACTCTAAGGAGGTGATGCACTAGAATAAATTGACCTTATCACATTCACACTTATATTAGACAAACACATATATACACTTCAAACTTGGTAGAAGGACCAGGCTACAAGAAACTGGGTAGGGAGGCTTTAATGGAAAAATACAAAAAATAGAGGTTCACCAAGGTGCTGTGAAATGCACATTGTAAGTAATTTCTTCTATTTTTGCACTTCAAAATACAGGTCTTCTTGTCAGCTATAGAAATGGCACCTTGTAGACAATAGATATGTTGGTGTTTAACCTGTGAAAGCATCAAGAAACAATGACTAAACACAAACTAACACCCAAGACATACACAGAAATATCTATCCAAGATAGAGGTAAAAAATGTGTTTATTGATTCAGGTGAAATTTTGCTAGGGCTATGCCTTACAAATGTGGAAGATAATTATCAAATGACAATTCCTCAATATATAGGAGAAGAAAGGAGGCCTTTTGGCACCCTTTTTACAAGTGACCCATGTACCTTATGAGCATTGGGAAGAGCAGGCTGCTTAAAACATAAATGTTGTGTCAGCCCTGACTTTGACTTCAAGAATTTCTTGACATGGCCACATTGTTTCTTCATTGATCGAGACTGCTCCTTGAAGGGATTTAAGTAGCTTGTCTACTCATAAATATGAAATGAATAAAAAGGGTGCATGGCCAACTGTTTGCACCTCTAAATGGTTAATTTGTAGCCATTGTATCACCTATTGGAGTAATTTCTTGAATCAACGCTCCCCTTTGCCACTTGGACAACCTATTTGCTCCATGCTTGGTACTTTGTCTTTTCCCTATCTTGTTTCTTCTTGCTCCTTTAGCCCTCGAGGGTGATCTTCTGGCAGGTCACTACATTTTTGGGCCTCCTTTCATGGTTGGCATCCTCTTAGTTTGAAAACAAATGACTATTTCATTGTGTTAATTTTGATGTTCACATGGCCATCATTACTTTGAAAACTAATGGCTAATTCACTTTCTTAAGTTTGATGGCTTTCAGGATGTCACCATCCCCAGCAAAATGTCATCGGGTCCTTCGCTTGCTTCTCTATAGGCTTTGTCCTCATTGGCCTTCTCAGCATGTCTTTCCCTTGCTTCGAACATTTTTTGTGGGCTCTTTGTCTATGGACATTTTGTTGCAGACAAAGTCTAAAATAATTCTCACCGAGCTCCTTGGTGTGGCCTTCCCCGTATTCCTTTAGACTTTTTGTTCGAAGGTTTGTCTTTTCTTGCTTTAAGCCAAAATTTTGAAACCTTACCCTCTTGCAGCTATCTGTGAAATGTCCCTTGCCCTTCACAAGGGCTTCTAGACTTTGAGCTACCCTTCGGCCATCTGGGCATACCCTTAAACCAAGCCATTAAACCAAAATGGTTCAATGATTCAATTGGTTTAACCATTGTGCGCCAATGCCAAGTGAATCAAAGCTGATAAACTTGAAACCATTGAACCACCTAGTTGAACCAAATGATTGAACCATATAATTGAACTAAACATTGAACCACTCGCTTTGAACCAAGCTCGTTGAACCGAGCCACTGAACCAAAATTGGTTCAATGATTCAATGGTTCAACACTGTTGAATCAAGATGTTTGAATTAAGTGATGAACTTAAAGCCACTGAACCATTTGAACTTTGCTGAAGCACTGAAACTAGGCCTTTAAACCAAAGCCTTTGAACCAAAATGTTGAACTAGTTCAAGGGTTCAACGTTGTACGCTGATGAACTTGATGATTAAACCAGAGCTTGAAATTGAAGTGAGGGTTCAATAGTTTAGTGCCTCCAACCTTCTTGGTGAATCTTCTTCAGACAAATGTGCCAAAAGCCTTGTTTACCCAAGTACTTCTCTAAACTGATCCTCCTTACGTCAAAAGACTAACCTGTTGAGTCTATAGATTTTATTAGACCTACACAAAATCAAAAAGAAATGGCCTAGAACAACAAGAGGCAGAAGGGGACTGAAAATTTTGCCTATTGGGAAAAATTGGTCAATAGTATCTGTCTCCAAAAATGAAAATTTTTTATCCCTTTTCAAGGAGAAAAAATGAGGAATATATAGAAAGGGGAAAGAGAGGGAACGGAGCAAATAACCATTAATTAATGAGTCCCAACCACTTTTTATCAATTAGCATTCATTAAAGGATGTTGAGTCATGATTTAAAAGGAAGGAAAAACTTCCAAAGACTCTAGAACTTCATTAAATTCTCCAATATCTTCCTCAACCTCCTAACTCCCCACCAAGCTTGATCTTGGTACTTTTTTCATGTTATTAGATAGTCACTTAAGCTTGTTCATTGGTGTTCCTTATGATATTTATTGTATGGCCACAATTCTACCATTACTCCTAAATCATGAATATAGGCTCATCATAGATGAAAACCAATCACCATTATTGGTTTTCATGTATTTATGATTTTAAATGAGGGTCTATAGGCTAGGATTATATGAACCTAAATAGGACATAAAACTGACATCTAAAATATTTTGAGAGATTTTAAAGAAGTTTAATGTCTTTATAATAGCTTTTAGGATCTACTCCTAGTAATCCATATCATATTGGATATCGCATTTATGTATTCTAGCTACTCAAGGTGGAAAAATATTGGGCTTTGTTATGTCTACCTTCATGGATTCCTCTTGAGCTACTTATTCTATTTTAAAAACCTAACTATTAGAAGTTTGGATACATGTTTGTATCATGTGCCTTCTTGGAACTCAATCAAATATATTCTATATATCCTCGTGGGAGTCTTCAATCTTTGATATTCATCATCAACTATTAATCTATTATATGTCTTCTAGATGGTGTCACTTGTCAACTCCATATTGATCTTCATCTTAGCCTTTAAGGGCATAATACTTGTTATTATCACATACCTCTTATGGTCCCTATTGTCATTTACTATTATTGGACACACTATTCTATGTGGTAACCTTGCATTCAATATGATCCCCTTGACATTTCTACCTTCAATGCGCACCATTGATCTGATCAAAAGTTGTCATGATTGAGACACTTGGCATCTTCATATTCATCCTTAGGATCCTCTGACTTTTTGACCTCAAGCTCACCATTTATATTCAATTGCAATATCAAACACACACCATTGATCCTCTTTGACCTATTGAATTTTTTAGATTGATCACATACTATAGGTATTCTACTTGAGCTCCCAATATCTTGACACTTGTTGAGATTATGCTTACTTAAATCTTATTAAGTATTTTTTAAATCCAAATAGTTATTTTCTATGGTTTGAACTTGACATCCCTGGTCACATCCCACACTGATGGGTCACTTTTAAAGTCTTATATATTGAGATATAGAATTCATCAAGATACCAAATTTATAGGAGATGATCTTGGCACAGAGTATATCATGTTCATGTGATTTTTAGTTCTAGTTAACTTCCTAAGTATACTTATGAAATGATCAATCAACTTGATCTGTTCATTCCTATATGATGTGCTATGATGGTCTAGATCCTTAATATTAACTAGTTCATACTTCAATATTTATTAAAATGTTTCAAAATCTTTACAAGTGGCTTGATATTATCTTGAGTTCTATCTACTCTATGTGCCATCAAATC
The DNA here is from genome assembly GCA_037957365.1 of Torreya grandis. NCBI lineage: Eukaryota > Viridiplantae > Streptophyta > Pinopsida > Cupressales > Taxaceae > Torreya > Torreya grandis. The sequence continues at coordinate 947,883 of JARHVA010005797.1, forward strand.
ATTCTTTAATCAAGGACCCTACTCAACCTCCTACCTCATATCCATCAATTTTTTGGTATGTAGGCCAAAATTTGGCCAATAGTTATAGTTTGAGATGTGTGATCAAACATGGATTACTTTGACTAGGGTATGAGGGAATGGCATGCTTCTTAATGTTTGTCTAACTGGTTAGATGACTAGGTATACATTTTTTGTATTTGGATTGTACTATTGGTACACATTTTGTCTAGGGTTATCTACATAGCCTTGATTGGAAGATTATGGATGTAATATCTACATTTAACTAGGTGGGATATGTTGGTATTATTAATTTTGGGTAAGAACTTATTGTCTACTCATAAAACCTTGTTGTATATAAGGAACACATTACTTACTGGAGCCTTATTGTTAAAGGTGTTTTAAGATGGATCCCTACTATATATGTAGTATTGATTAGGTGAAAGGAAAATTTTACCTATCACCTTATATCTATTTTACATTAGGACCTTACTATTGATTGAACACCTATTATTGTTTAGGTAGTTGTTAAGGTTTTGGAATATATTGTTGTTTAACAACTGACATTTTTTTACCAATAGAAACATGCTTTGGATTAGAAAAAATTTATGATTATGGAGGTATATTGGTATGTATTTGTTATGGTAGAACATTATTCCCCCTCTTCATGTGGTATAGCATTTTGTACTTGTTGAGGTAGTATGTTGGTCTTTTATTTTTGAATCATTACCCCTATTGTTTAATCAAAGAAATAGCTAGTTGAGAAGTGGAAGTTGTTTTTTGTGTTTGGGAAATATGCATCTTATCCCTTGTTATTTTAACCCTATCATGATATTGGTTAGATGAATCTCATGTGTATTTATTGATGGTATATTATACCCACTTTGGTTTAAATTGTAATACACTTATGTGCTATTTGTAATGTTTCAATGAGGTATTTTATTTGAGTGGTAGTTTCTTCTGTCAAAATTGGGACATTATACATATCTCTGACCAGTGTGATTTGGATAAAGGAGTCTATATCTTGATTTACATATCCCAAATAATTTATTTGTGGCCATATTAAATGAGTTATCTTTATAAGTGACATTTTTGAAATAGCCATAACATTAAAATTATGAGATACATTAAGGTAATTTTGGTATGCTTGTTGTACCTATTTAAATTGATCATCCATAGGACCTTTCCATTTCATAAGTACACTTTGGATCTATTGGGTTATTTTAAGTAAATCTTTATTTTAACTAGTTGATGCCTATTAAAAAAATTAGGTTTAAGGCACATTACTAGGGGTTTTAATCAAAATAGTCAAACTTTCTTATGGGAAGTCTAGAGGGAATTTAGTTTTGAATTCTTCTACCCTTACTAAAATTTTGTCTTTGTTCTCTAAAAAATGGAAACAAAAAAATTATGGATAATAAATTATCTGAATTAGCATTGTTATGTATAAGGTCTCTTGTTATTGGCTTTGTTCTACAATAGGCATTACTTGATCAAAGGTACAATGTAGTTTATTCTTTTTCTTGGCTTGGATAGGATGGTGCACTCACCAAGAAATACACTAGTGGGTCCAAATTTTATTCAACACATGGAATATTATATGAGGTACATGCATTTATCATATATTTTATATCATCACCATATATTTTTTGAAGCAAGGGATCACTAGTAATAGATTTTTCTTAATCTAGATTGTGCATAATCCCACTACATGTATGATGAGGTATGTTCAAATATATGATTGGGTCTTATGAAAATAACAAAGGTTTAAAATGGAAAAAAATAGAGGTATACCAAAATTATCTCTTTAAAAGTTACCTAAAGGGATAAAATAACTAATCTAGGTTTAAGGTAAATGGTAGAATAGAAACACAAAATTGGTCTAATAAAGGTATTGATTTACCCAAAGGTATTTATAAATAGTGAAAAATGTAACACGAAAGCTTGAAAATAGTTTATGACTAAGGCATAAATTTTCCCAAATGTTTTTATTGTGATCTAGTAATTTGACTCAAGAGAGGATGGCTAGTATCGTGTTAGTTCGAAAATGAAAACAAACACACTAATATCATAACATCTCTAGGCCTAGACACTAGGAAGATATTAGTTAACAATAATGAATGAAACAGAAAACTAAAATTAAAAATAAAGCTTTATTTTACCTCCTTTGGATGCTCCAAAATGCTTGTTTTAGTGGGTTGCTTAGCTTGTGCTCATGAAGTCCTTGGCAATAGAAGTTTGGCTACCTCCATCTCTCCTTGGCACCTTTGGCTTGTGGCTTGGATTAGCTTGGAATAAATTTGGCATGGTAAATCTAGTTGTAATGCATTATTGAAGATATTTGTGAATTATAACTTTGCACCAAAATATCTTAAAATTTATGTCCATGGCCTCTCTATTTATAGATTTTTGAGATTGGTTAGGATCAACCATGATTGTCCATATCAAGATTAAGATGTGTGGCCATGGATAATCCTAATATTTAGAATTAAATCCATATTTATCTTCTTCATGACCTTGGAAGGAGGGGCATTGAAGAGGCATGGGAGGCTTTAACTAGGCATGGGTGAGGCATGGGGGGGCATGAATCCTGATATTTGTGGTATTTGTGGCCTAGGGATGTCTTCCCAAGAAATGAGGTCACTTGATGATACATATATTAAATATTAATTTCTAAAAAAAATATTCAACAAGTTTCCATGGAATTATTAATTAGGCCTTGATTTAGGTTAATTATCTCTTAAGCATGATTAAGCACTTTGTGTACAAATTACTTAAATTGATCAGAATGCCTTGTTATTGGTCCAAAATTTGATTAGATTAGAATTGGAAGGCAATATAAGATGCATTAGAAATGTATTCCCATTTAGGATGTTACCAAAAAAATAACAAAGGCCCATGTCTTGTACAAAATATTTTATAGGGAAGAGCAATCCAGAGCACCTAGGTGCAAAATTAGCATTTTGACTCAAAATGAACTGATCAAAGTTAGCTGGCCCATAAATTACATTACCCCATTTATGGATGCCCTAGATAAATTTAGCACTTGAATATGTTAGTTTCTCATCATTTAGCATGTTTTAGTTTTTTTAGGCCAAATCATGTGTTTTAGGTGGAAATTAGCCAAAAGCCTAATTGGAAGTTATCGGTGGCTAGATTTAGGTGTCTATAGTTTGCCCCTATTTGGGAAGGCATTGAAAGTTATAAACATAGTAATGTTTTCTCAAAGAATGAAAAGGTCCTATATGCTTACAACTACAATGATGATAAACTAACTATATGATGCCCCTTCGAGGGAATGGTTGGCACAAGTAGGTCAACAAATGGTCCCTTAAAAAGAAAGAAGCAAAACAAAAGGACCAAATAAAGGAAATATGATGGGGTGAAAACACAATGATATTGAAAAAGTAGTCAAAATCATTGATAATACAAGTGGGAAGGTGTATAATGGTTTTCCCAAAGGTATTTATAAGCATTATACCCTAATAGTGGCAACATGGTATGATAACATAATAATTTTCCCAAAGGTAGTTATAATCATTAAGAAGATGGAGTTATCCCAGTTATGATAGACAAATAAGATAACATGCCCTTGTATAGGCAAAAAAATTAAAGTGTTGACAACACAATGATTTGGCCAAAGGTAGTTATAATTGTTGAGAAATGTAGGTGGGATGGTGTGCAATGATTTTCCCATTTGTGGTTATAATCATAAGACCCCAATTATGGAAAACATGATAAAATTGGCCAAGGATGACGATAACTTAACACAGAGGGTAATGATGAATTAAAATAACCTACTAGTAGGGAGATGCTCATCCAAACTAATAAAGGTTGAAATTCTCTCATGGTTAATTACTCTATTTTAGATATGATTGCGAGTGAATCAAGACATCAGTGCTGAAGAGATGCCACCATTGCTAAATGGACTTCCTGAATCTGAACTTTATTATAGCACATGTCGGTAGGGAGCATGATATAACATCACGAGGACTTGGCTGAAATATGCATGAGGACTGCCTCTTGTAATCCAATACTCAATAGAAAAAAATACACCAATGATAGAAACCATGATGACAATGTAAACATATTAATATGGATGGATTCAAGTGTAAGTGTGGGCAAGGAATCACCTAATGAACACACATAAACTGAATCAAGACAATAGTGTTAAAAGCAAATAAACAAACATAAAAACAAACAAATAAAACAATCCAAAATAAATAAACAAACAATGCAATCGAAACCATACGAACATTTCCCCTAGAAAATAGGTGACAACTTAAAAAATAAACAAAATGGGGGAATATGAGAAAAGGAAAGGGGTGTCTGAGTTGTCTCCATATGCACTAGGCAAGTGAACACTACCTACATAGTTTCATAGATGTAATATCCAATAAAAAACTTCAAGCTAAATGTAGTTCTCCTAGGGAATGGGAAGAATGTGATAACTAATGAAAATAAATAGAATGAATGTGATAGAAGAATAGGAATGGTCTTGAAACATGGCAAGTGCATGAGAGAAAAATTCCAAAAAGGATGGGGAAACTAAATGACAAGTTATTTGCTTGTAAGTTAGTAAGGGTTCTCAGAATCCTTAAGGCAAAGAAGTGGTTAATGTTTTTGTTCTTTTATAATGATTTTTTAAATGTTTTTAGAAGTTTTTGGAGTGTCTCAACTTGATTAAGAATGATGAGACATTGAATGGATCGAGATCACAAAATGATGAGAGCATTTGAATGAAGGTTGCATGCAAAATGGTGAGAGCATGGCTTAGGTTGCTCATAAAATGGTGAGAGTGTGGATTAGGTTACTCAAAAAATGGTGAGAGCACGGATTAGGGTGACTGAGCTAACCTCAACAAGTATTAAGTACTACCTACATAGTCCTAGAGTAGGACCTCAAGTCACTATAGTTCCACCTTTACAACAGAGGAATTTGACTAGTGTAGCAAACAATTCAAACAAAATAGGCATAATTGGTAAAAAGGCATAGTATGACATAGAAAATGGTAAGTTGGTACATCAAGGCTTAATGTTGACCCTAGTTTGCCCATAGGCAATTATAACCAAGAAACAATGGCATATATCAATGGTATTGATTTGTCTAAAGGTGGTTATAATTAGCAGCAAAACCAATGGTAAGAAAGGAATAACAAAGGAAGGATGCAACTACCAAAACTTCTATCACACTATCCCAAAATATGATCTCTATTTAAAGTTACTTAAACCAACTAATGAAACTAATTAGATATTTTAATGCTAAAAATGTGTAATGGATAACAAAAACCAAGGTCAAATAGGCTAGGCTTTAGAAAACACTGGGCTAATAGGTTGAAAGTAAAAAGTGGATATAGTGAAGAGGATGGATAAGGATGGTATTTATACAAAGAAGAATAATGATAAAATTGCATAACTAAAATGGTCCTTACAAATAATACACCTTAGCCCTCAAGCATAGTTTCATTTGAAGTGAATAATATTCATTAGCTTTGGAAGTTCCTCACCATCTGGTGTAGCAAGCTTGTATGCTCTTGATCCATAATTTGCAATGATGATAAAAGGCCCAATATAGTTTGGTTTAAATTTCCCTTTATGTTTCTTCTTGGTCATGGTATTTTTTTGGTTTTGTTTAAGAACAAGATCACCAAGTTTAAATGTTCTATACTTAACATGCTAGTTATAGTGGCCTTTAAGTCGATTCTGATATGATTGAATATTGTTGAGCATAGCTATGCATTTCTCATCAAGTAGGTCTAGCTCTTTCAAGTGAGTTATGTGATAGTCATGATCATCCAAGACATGCTTGAAGGAGATGTGTAGTGAAGGTAATTTGACCTCAATGGGAAGGATGGCTTTAGTACCATAAACAAGTGAGTATGGAGTGGCTCTTGTGGGGCCACGATGATTGGTATGGTATGTTCAAAGGACTGGGAATATTTGGAGGTATCAATCATGACTGGCATCATTAAAAATCTTTTTGAGAAAATTGATAATGTTTTTTTTGGATGCCTCAACTTTGGCATTACCTTGAGGGTAATATGATGTAGAAAAATGTTGTGTGATGTTATATTAAGTACATAGCTAGTCTACATCTTTATTCTTAAATGATCCTCCATTATCAAATATAATATCAGAAGAGATGCCATAGTGGTAGATGAGATGGATGAAGATGAATTTGGAAATTTTCTTTCTAGTCACATAAGTGAGGGGTATAGCTTCAACCCACTTAGTGAAATATTCAGTGGTGGTAAGGATATGTTTATGGTTGTCAAATGAAGTGGGGTTGATCTTCCCAATGAGGTCAAGTACCCATGTAGAAAATGGCCATGGTGTCAACATTAGTTTCAAGGTTTTTTCTAGGGCATAAATCAGATTAGCATGTCATTGACATTTGTCACATTTTTTACATATGTAGTGGCATCAATGTCCATGGTGGGTCAATAATAACTAGTATATAAGAGATTTTTGGATAGGACTGCCCCACTAGAATGGGATTCATATACTCCTTCATGAACCTCTCTTAAAGTTAATGTAGACTCTACCAAATTTAAAAAATGAAGCTAATCCAAAACTTAAAAGTTTTGATTGATATATACAAGAACAAGAAAATAACACAGTAATAATGAATTCTCTAAGAAGAGATGTTTTATTACAAAAAATTGCAATACCACTATATGCTTATCTCTGGGAAGAGATGTCAAATTTCCTTTTTGGGTTAAATATTAATTTATACACATTTTGAAAGTAAGAGGAGGATGTGGAAAGTCACCAATATCAAGGGAGATTAATTGGTTTAACTCCATGATTTAAAACAATACAAAATTTAAGGGATTAATAGTTTTAGAAACTTACTATTTTTAGACTACACTACTAAAATTGAAATTTGGGGAACTTCCAATGGATTTTTAGGGACCAAAATCCATTGAGTAGAGATCATTCCATCTCAACGTGTTCTCCTCATTCTTAGCTTTCCAATGATTCAAATGGTTAGTTAATTGGAGCTATGATACAAAAGTTATGGCTCCTAGAAGTTTCATCATCAATTGAGGTAGAACTGTCACCTGAATTGTCACCTGAATTATTGCCTGGATCCGTCCTCCCTCCTTGAGAAGAAATGGTCCCCATTGTGTCAATATTCCTCATTAGGTGTGGAAGTTGTGTATTTATTTGATTATCTTTGATCCACTCATCTTGGTGGCTAAGTTGGCCTCTTTTGACCACACGATATAGTAGAATAGAGCATCCTCTTGTTGTCTTCATCTAGGTGTCCACAATCTAATCCTCCTCCACTGGAGAAAAAATCTATGTATCAAGCTCATCAATGTCTAGTTGTTTTGCTACAACTAAAGTGTCTAATAGAGGTAGATGATATGGTTTAAGGATCTCCACATTGAATATTGGATGTACACCAAGGTAGGCTGGTAGGTTCAACTCAAAAGCATTTTCTCTAACCTTTCTAGTGATGGTGTAGGGACCATATCGTAGAGGTTAAATTTTTTTACATGGGACTACAAGTTTTTCCTTTTAAAGCTACAACTAAACCTTATCACCCAAATAAAAATGGTGTGCAATACTATGTATATCATGGCATTGCTTATACTTTTGATTCATCTTCTCCAAGATGTCATGAACTTGCTGCTAGATGTGTTACATTTATTCAATGAACTTTGTTACTTTTGCTGCCTTAGACCTTCCATGAGGTGTGTATTCTATGGTGGAGAATGGAATGTCTATATCAATTGGTGTTATGGGTTATAACTTGAAGCATACTTGGAATGGACTATGCTTGGTCGAGCTATACAAGGCTTGATTGTATCCATGTTGTATGAAAAAAGCCCCTCATCCCATGTGCATGGATGTTTGGAGTGATACATCTAAATCATGTGAAAAATCAGTTAGTTCACCACCTCTATTTGACCATCAGTCTATGAATGGAAGGCTATGGAATTCATTAGCTTGGTATCCATCATCTTTCATAGAGTGGACCAGAAGATGCCCAGGAATTTGCTATCTCAATCTAAGATAATGGACTTGGGGAGACTAAAATGGAGCCAAACATGACTAAAATATAGTTGAGTAGTTTCTTCAGCAGATATATTTTTCTTATAATCAATCATGATATCCATTTTAAAAAAATGATCAACTACAACAAAAATATAATACTTGCCATGTTTTGAAGTGGGCAAACCTGAGAGAAAATCTATTGAGATAGATTCCCAAGGCTTGGTTAGTTCTAGCAATGGTGTGTATAATCCTTGCTTCTTATTTGTTGGCTTAGCTATCACACATGGGGTGCAATATTTGAGATAATTTTCCACATCCTTTCATATATGGGGCTAGTAGAAGTGTTTTTGAAGAACTGCCAATGTCTTTTCTACACCAAAGTATCCAAATATCCTACTAAAATGTGCTTCCCATGTCATCTTCTATTGCTCTATAACTAGAAAATTGATGTGCCCCATATGATAAAGGACATTATATTGTAAATAGAAATCAAAAATAGATTTATCTTTTTGAAGCACCTAATATGTATCAACAAAGGCAGGTTTTGCTTCATATAGAGTACCCCAAGTGGTAGTCTCGTATCCACATAGGTCAATAAATTTTATGAGTGCAGTAATTGGTGGGTGGCTCAGACAATCTATGGCTGTATTTGATTATCAAATGGAATTTCTACATATATGTGGCCCATTTTTTGTGCCTCTCATTTCATAGTTTTATTTATGCCTAGATGAATTCGAATGGTCTATGGTTAGTGTGGATGACCATCTCTTTCCCCAAGATTTATTATTTCCATTATTTGCAAGCTTGCAAAATGTCATAGAGCCCCTTATCATACATTATTTATTTCTTGATTGTATCAGTGAAAGTATCATTATGATATGTAATAGGATGGCCATGTTGCATGATGACAACTCCCATGGCATATTCAGATGCATCTATCATTAGCTCAAAAGGTTGATGCAAATATGGCAAGGTAAGAATAGGGGCTGAGTAAAGTCTATTCTTCAAATTCTCAAATTCCCTTTGTCCCTTTGTTTTATTTCACCCCAGTAAAATGTAGCTTTATCTCCTCCTTTAGTCACTTGGGTTAGTGACCAAGTAACATGTTAAAATCCAAGAACAAACTTGTGATAGAAATTTACAAGACCCAAGAAGCTATGAAGTTCTCTGAGTGTCCTTGGTGTAGGCCATTATTGAATAACTTGAATCTTTTTTGGATCAAAATGGACCCCTTCCTCATTCACAAAGTACCTAAGGTACTAAATTATTTTCATCTCAAATGTGCATTTGTCAAGATTTACATACAACTTGTGCTCGCAAAGAGTTTTAAGTACCTTACAAAAATGTTGTAAATGTTCCTCCCATGTTCTTCTATAGATGAGTATGTCATCTAGGTAGACAACCATGAATGAGTTGGTGAAGGGTCACAAGATGTCATCCATAATCCTCATGAAGGTTGTAGGTGTGTTATTTAAGCCAAAAGGCATAACCAACCATTTAAAGAGCCCCTCCTTAGATTTGAATGCATTCTTCTAGACATCGATGGGATTAATGGGAATTTGGTGATAGCCAGATTTGAGATCAATTTTGGTGAAGAAATTTTCACCATAGAGTTGGTCTAATAGGTCATAAATTCTAGGGAAGGGGTAGTGATTATTCACAATAATTTTATTTAGGGATTGATAGTCAATGAAAATCCTCCATATTTAATATTTCTTTCATTTTATGATAATTGGGCTACCACAGTGTGAAGAGATTGGCCTGATGTGACCATTTTGGATCAATTCTTGAATCTATCTATTTATCTCATCATTTTCCAAAATTGATCTATGATACATAGGACTATTATGAAAAGTTGATCATAGGATCAAATAGATAGAATGTTTTACCTAGCAATGCAATGGAACTCCTATGGGTGACTTGAATAAGTAATCATATTCTCCTATGATTTATCCCATATACTTATTTTATTGTGTTGATTGTGTAGTCATGACTGCAACATCAACCTTCTTGGATTTATGTGGTTTGACCACCATAAGAATGAATTGCTTTTTCTTCTCCACCAATCTATTACATTGCTTGGCACTAATCAAGGAGATAGATATGGGAGGTGGTACCTCTGATACCCTATAGCACCATGTTCCAAGAGTGAAGGTGATTCTTAGGTTCATGATTCATTGATGCCATGTCGATCATACATGAATGGCTAACTAAGGATTACATTATAAACATCTAGATTGACCACATCACACAAGAATTCATCTTGGAAAGGTTTTATTGCATATGAAATAAGACACTGATGGGTGACATAGAGGTCTCTACTTGTGCTCAACCATCCAATACTATATGGCTTTGGGTGAGGCTTCATGGATAGATTTATAATTTTCATAACTTTAGTAGATATTAAATTATTTTGACTCCCACTATCAAGAATGAAATTCAGAGGCTTATCTTTTACCCATAATTTAGCTAGAGTGAAACAATCTTTCCTTGTCATTTGGCCTTTCCTTGTAGGTATGTGATGAAGTGATGATGGTGTCAGGATCAACATCTACAATCTCTTCTTCATCCTCTTTGATTGTGGCTTGTGTATGAGATAGAGTAGTAGATGTCAAGTATTATGACTCAAAAAGTAGTGACTTGATGTCTCAACATTCTTCTTTGGAGTGATTTACAATTTTGTGGTAATCACAAAATTTTCCAACATTCCCCTTATGGGGTTTTTGAAATCTCAAAACACCTTTTGCTTCCAATTTTGGACTTGTTTTGGACCTTCCCTATCACTTTTCCATTTTGAAGGGTGACTCTTTGTATTGTTTCTTCCATGCTTCTGCTCAATCTTCATTCACTATGAACTTGTATGCCTCATTGAGGGTTTCCATATTGAAGAGTTCCATTTCCCCCCGTATATACCATTGTAGTCCACCATGATATTTGAGAGTCTTATGTTTCACACATTCTTGGATGCCCAATCTTGTAGACAGAGAATGAAAAATGTCTATGTAATATTAAACAGATTGGTCCTTACCTTGGTGAAGTTGTTACCACTGTATGTACAAATCATCATATGCTCCAATGGGATAGTTTTCTTCCTTTACCAGTTCCATAAAATCATCTCAGGTAGGTTCCACCTCAAGTCTAATATCATCTATACTAAACCTCTTTTTGTACACTTCCCACCAATTTTTCATGAGAAATGATGCTTTAAAAAGAGCAAAAGTGATATTTTCTCTATTAGTGAATTTATTTATAGAGAAGTAGGAAGATAATTGATCCAACCATTTTTATACTACATTAGCATTAATTTTTCCTTCAAATGTAGGAATATCATAATTCACCTGAACCTTGAAGGGTGTTGGGGCACTAAAAGGATGTTCCATTGATGAGGAGTGAGGAAGTGTAGATGAGGAGCCAAAATTTCCCATCAGGAGTTGTTAAAGAATTTGGGAAAATTATTATAGCATCTATGATTTTTGCCATTGGAGGGATTCATTCAACATTTCCTTGAAAGGATCATATTTCTCGGTGTCATCCACTATTTGAAGTTGTTTGGAGTGAATAGGTGGATAGTTTGGAAGCTCTATTGTTTTCCACCCAAGCTTCTTGTATCTTGACCTCATCCTTGGGATCATACACTCTCAAGACAAACCACTCTGATACCATTGATATAAAACTTAGAATTTTTGATTGATAGATATTTCAAGAACATGAAAATAACATATTAATAATGAATTCTTTGAGAAGAGATGTTTTATTACTCAAAATTGTAATACCACTATATGCTTATCTCTGGGAAGAGATGTCTGATTTACCTTTTAAGTTACATCTTCATTTATAAACATTTTTAAAGTAGGAGGAGGATGTGAAAGGTCACCAATCTTGAGGGAGATTAAGTAGTTTGAATTTCATGATTTAAAACAATACAGAATTTAAGGAATTACTATTTTTAGAAACTTACTATTTTTAGACTACACTACTAAAATTAAAATTTGGGGTACTTCCATTGGGTTTTTTGGATAAAAATCCATTGAGTAGAGATCCATGCCATATCACCATGATATAGTCATTCTTATCTTTCTAATGGTTCAGATGGTGAGTCAATCAGAGCTACGGTGTAAAAGTTATGGCTCCCAAAAGTTCTGTCATCAATTAGGGTAGAACAGTCACCCAAATTATCACCTGAATTGTTGCCCAGATCAAAATCAAAGTTACATCAAAACTATGATAGTAAAGGGTGGATCTAAGTAGAGTGTAATGAGTAGAATGATGAATGAAGGATATAGTTTGTTTTTTAGAAAGGTTAGGTGGCAGAACTTGGTCATGAAGGTAGTTGTAAAGGTCTAAGTACTAGATAGAATTATGACCAACAATATCACAAATCATGGAAATGGTTGAAGCTTCATGAGTTGGTGCTAAAAAATTATTGATGAAGAACTGATACTCTCTAACTTTATTTATTTTTTAAATCAAAGTGCCAATATTATCCATGGCATCTATAGTTCTATTACTAGCCCTCGGTATATGCTCAAACTAAATGTTGGCAATTTATTATTTAAGAGTGTCAACCATGGATTTATATGGAACTAGCTTGTCATATTTGGTCTAAAAATGATCTAGTGACCTAATTGATGATTAAATAAGAATCACCATAAACATGGAGACAAGATATATTCCACTACATTTCTTATCAAATATCTACAACAAGTGATTCATAGTCAGCCATGTTGTTTGTAAAAGGAAAGTTGATTCTAAATGATTTAGGGATTAGATCCCCCTATGGTGTAATAAATAATAGGCATACCCCTGATCCATGTGTACTGAATGAACCATTAAAATATATATTCTAGGGATATTAAAGGGGTGTGTCAATGATGGTCATGATGGATTCATCAAGAAATTGGAATGTGAGTGGCTATGTGTCCATGAGAGGTGCTTCAACAAGTTGATCTGCAAGAACTTGTCCCTTGATTACCTTCTAATTGACATACTATATGTCAAATTCACTAAGATGTGTGATCTATTTATCCATTCTACCTTGTAAAGCTATTTTAGATAGTAGATACTTGAGTGGATCTACCTTTGAAATGACCTTGGTATTATTATTTAACATGTAATGGTGTAGTTTATGAGCTACAAAAACCATGGCTAGACAAGATTTTTCAATAGGCACATAGTTATGCTCATATGTAACCAAAGTATGACTTAGGTAGTATACAACATGATCATTTCCATTTTCATCATGTTGAGCTAAAAGTGCTCCCAGAGCATGGTCAGTAGCTGATAGGAGTAATAGGAATGGCTTTCCTCACATAAGAGAGAATAAAATAGGTAGATTAACAAAATAGTCTTTGAGTTGTTGAAAAGTTGTTTGGAAGTGATCATCCAAGTGAAATGCAACTCCTTTCTTAAAAATATGTGTAAATGGATGACACTTATCTAGTAATTGAGAGATGAAGCATTAGATTGACTAGATCTTACCCTAAAAACTACGGAGTTACTTTAAATTGGTTGGTGGTGGAATCTTGGTTAAAGTTTTGACTTTAGTCAAATCAACTTCAATACCTAAATGAGATACAATGAATCCAAGTAATTTTATTTAAGTTACACCAAAAACACATTTATTTGGATTGAGTCTTACTTTGTACTCTTGTATTCTTTCAAATATCTTATGCTACATTATTAGATGGTCAACCCTGGTTTTAGATTTTCCTAAAATGTCACCGACATAGTCTTCAACACTATCATGCATTATATCATGGAATATGATAGTCATGGCCCCTTTGATATGTAGATCCTACATTCTTAAGGCCAAATGGCATTACCTGATAAAATGTTTCCCATAGAGTGGTTAACTCTATTTTATGTTGATCTTTTGGTGTTATTTTGATCTGATTGTATCTTGAAAAGCCATCCATGAGTGAAAGAATTTCATAACCTATCATGGAATCGATGATCATGTCGATATTAGGAAATGGAAAATAATCTTTAGGATAAGCTTTATTGATGTCTTAAAAATTAGTACAAATTTTGATTCCTTCAAGTTTTTTGCTAATAGGTACCACATTAGAGATCCATTCTAAGGAATCAGTGGATCTGATCCATCTAGCTTCTAAGAGTTTTTCCAACACTTTCTTTACCAATATGACAATGTGAGGATACATCTTACATAAATTTTGTTTTACCAATTTGACATCAAGATTAACCACAAGGTGGTGTAGAAATAAGGTGGGGTCTAAACCTAACATGTTATAATAAGCCCATATAAATATATCTACAAATTATCTCAACAAATCTGTAAAGACATCGCATTCCTCCTCAGTGAGGGATACACCTAATCTTATCCATTTCAAGTTTGATGAAGTCTTGATGTTCACCTCTATTGTATCTTTAACTAGAAGGGTCAAACCATCTTCTAGGATAGTAGGCAATGACTTGAACTATTGGATTATGTCAATGTCCTTTGTTATCACTTTTTCTTGAGCTTCTCCTAGGCATGATGAATCTGAGTCCCTTAATGGGAGATTTGGCCATGTGACAAAAATAGTTGGAAATTATTGAAGAATTTGATCAAATACTTGTTGTTGCTTAAAGTTGAACTTGGATCCATAAGCAAGTTCATCTTTGGTAGTCTCCTAATCTAAATTCAAAGAAGACTAAACACCCCCATCTAATAATGCCTGAAATAATTTTTCACCACTAGACTGGCCTTTATCTTTACTTTTTATGTGTCCAAAAAGCACCTAAAAGAGGTTTTCACTTTGGGACCTCAATGTTTTACTTATTTGTTTTTGGCTAAGAGTCTTCACTCACTCTCCATAATAAGTTGTAGGATCTAATGTGATTAATAATCTTTATTTGTGATCTCCCAATGAAACATTGTCTCTAAGGCCTAAGAAATCATAGAATGCCTCATCAACCTAGAACTCATCAATTAGTAGATTTGATTCTTGTTGATCCCAATCTATCAGTTGGGGATAATATAATGGCAATGGGTTGTGATGAATGGCTATGGTAAGGGTACAAATGGTATTGTTATCAATAGATTAGTTTTAGCTAGGTTATCAAAAGTGAGGTTATGATCAGACTCTGGTTCACTATCAACATCATCATCACTAGTAACTAGTGATGGAGTTTGAATAAGATATGTGGGGTCACCCCCAGGTGGTTTAAATCTAAGTCTATAAATTCTTTCATACTTGGTCATGGAAATTACCTCAATGGTTCCTTGTTGAATCAGTCTGAGGCCTCTTCCTTCATATTTTTGATGCTCCATGATCCTATTGGAATTAGGATACTTTTCACTTTTATAACAATTAGCTTGGTTGTTGTTGTATAACCATGATTCATCTCCTTCAATAGGGTTGAATTCTTAGTTAGATATTGGTACAAATGTGATAGGTCCTATATCTTTGTTCTTTTATTGCCAATGCCTATGTGGGGTGACATTAGGTCACCTAAAGTTTATTGGATTCTAAGGAATATCAATAATATGAAATGTATCATGGGTCACATACTCTCTATTGACATTGAAGATTGCACCCTTGGTAGGAGGCTGAGCTCCTGCCTTCTCCTCACAACTATGGAAACTCCCCTCTCACCTCTGGGACTGGTGAAGTTGGAGGGGAGAGTCTCTAGATAAGGGCTAGCTCCCTTTGATGCATCATACTCATTCTAGCAAGTGCTAATATAGATATATAATGGGGGGGATGAAAAGGGAGAAAAATTGCAAGAAAACAAACTAATCTAAGGAGGTGATACACCAAAAATGAAATGACCTTCTCACATCCACACTTAAAACTAGAAAAATGCATACATATGCTTCACACTTGGTAGATGAACCAAACTACAAAAACCTGATAGGGAGGTTTGAATTAAAATACATAGAATAGAGGTTCACCAAAGGTGCTGTGAGATACACACTACAAGGTAACTCATTTTGTTTCTGCACCTCCAAATAAAACTCTCCTTACCAGTCTACAGAAAGGGCACTTTGTAGACAATAGATACATTGGTATTGAACTTGTGAAAGCATCAAGAAACAATGAATAAACACAAATCAACACTCAGCACATACATATAGATGTCTATCCAAGATAGAGGTAAAAACTACATTTACTGATTTAGGTGGAAATTTTGCTAGGGCTACACCTTACAAATGTGGAAGATCCTTTCTAAATGACAAGTTCTCAAATATATAGGAGAATAAAGGAGGCCCTTTGGCACCCATTTTTACAAGTGGCCCATGCATCCCTACATTGGGAAGAGTAGGCTACCTAAAAAATTAAATGATGTGTCGACCCTTGCTTTGAATTTAGGCATTCGTTGACATGGTTTCACAGTTTTCTCATTAACTGAGGCTGCATCTTGAAGGCACTTATGCAGCTTGTCTGCTCATAAATGTGAAATGGAGAAAAGGGATGCATAATTGGCCACTCATGTCTTCAAATGGTCAATTTGTAGCTACTGTTTTACCTACTAGAGTCACTTCTCAAATTGGTGCTTCCTCTTACCACTTGGACTAACTACTTATTTGTTCCATGCTTGTTGTTTTGTCTTTTCTCAATTTTGTCTCTTTTGGCTCCTTCAGCCCTCAGGGGCAAACTTCTAGCGGGTCACTGCATTCTGGGCTCTCATGGTTAGCGCCTCCTCACTTTGAAAAAAAATGGCTATCTCATTACACTAATTTTGATGTTCACACAGCCATCATTGGTTTGAAAACCAATGGCTAATTTTCTTTCTTAATTTTGATGGCCTTTGGGATGTCCTCATCCCTATCAAAATGTCATCGGGTCCTTTGTTGGCTTTTTTGTGGCTTTGCTTCTTTCGCCTTCTCTACGGGCACTCCTTTGCCTTGAATCTCCTTAGCACCTTCTTGAAGGGAAGGTGACCTCTTCCTTTTTGGATAAGAGTCCCCCATAAGGGCACCTGCCCTTTGGGGTCCTTCGATGGGTCCTTTGTTCCTCTAGATTGTTCCCGAGCTCCCATGGGCTTTTGTCCACAGACATTTTCCCATGGACAAAAAGTCTGCAGAAATTCTCCCCGAGTCTAGCCTTTGCTTAGAAGCATGCTCGAATTCCTTCAGACTTTTTGTTCAAAGGAATTCCTTTAGATAAAAAGTTTGAAGGAATTTAGGACTTAAACTAATTTGAATTTAAACAAATTTGGAACTTACCAGTCTTTTCCATTGAAGTGCCTACCCTTCACTAGGGCATTTTGAACTTGAAGACTCCCCTTCAGCTAAGGGTATACCCTTGAACCAAGCCATTGAACCGAAAAATGGTTCAACGGTTCAAGTGGTTCAACCATTGCATGTCAATGAACTAGTGAACCAAGGCTGATGAACTTCTCCCTTTGAACCAAGCCCGTTGAACCAAAAATGGTTCAATGCTTATTGAATCGAGATTTTGGACTTGAAGATGGAATTTTGAACCGAAGGTCAACAAGTTGTTAAACTAGGCCATTGAACTTGAAGATGGATGAACCAAGTGTAGATGAACCAAGGGGTTGAACCAAAGTGTTAAACCAAGCTGAAGAACCATGACATGAACCTGTGTGACCTAAAAATGACTGGTATTGAATAGCAAGGGAAGGTGATAAATTTTTTTGCCTATTGAGCAAAAATTGGTCAACAAATTGGTGACTCCCAGGGGAAGCATGCCTGCTATGCTTAGAGACTAGTTTCCTTGTAGTCCATTGGGCACAAAGTCAGATGATAACTTGGAAAACCAACAATAACTCTAATAAATCTAGAACCAGCCATGTAGATCTACCTCCAAGGAAATGAAAGCACACAAGACTAAGAAAATTACTACTTGTGTAATAGCACTTAGGGAAAATAGGAAAGAAAATAAGGGAAAATATATACAACTAAAAGGAGACTCAGTGGCAATGCTTCAGATGTATCCCATTAACTAGGATATGTAGTTCTTCACCATCCAACCTAGAGAGTTAGAACGCATTATGCTACTTGCACTAAGTGATTATGTATGGACCACTCCATAGGGAGTCAAATTTTGCATGCTTTTTAGGCTTGGCTCGGTCTTCATCCCATTTCAAGACAATGTCTCCTTCAGAGAAATCTCTTGTTGAAGTGTCTCTTTGTTTGTTGTTGGCAACTGGTCATGGAAGCCATAGCCCAATCCCTAGTCTCTTGGAGCTCCATCAGCTCACATAACTTGACCTCCATGCTGGTTCCTTCCTCTAACTGTAGCTAGCGGGTGAGATCCAATGTTGGCAATTCAAGCGAGATGGGAAGCCTAGCTTCCCTTACATATACAAGCATATATGGAGAATTTCTGATTGCTCTCTTTGGAGTGATTTGATCGGCCCATAGAGCTGTCTTCAGCTTGGCATGCCAAATCTTTTGATTTTCTTCCATGGTCCTTTTTATGATCCTTATCAAATTTTTGTTGGTGGACTTAGCCAGCCCATTCCCCTATGGGTAATAATTGGATGAAGTGCTGAGATATATACCATACCTCAGTGCCCATTCACTTATTTTGATTCCCAAAAAATCCAAGGTGTTATCTGAGATTATGGTAGCTGGGACCTTGAATCTTGTCATCAGGTCTTCATAAAACTCTAGGACCACACTTTCATTTGCCTCCTTCAAAGCAACAGCTTCCTCCCACCTTGTGAAATAATCTGTAGCAGTCAGAACCCACTTGTGTCTAGCATTGGAGGGAGGATTGATCATCCCTATGAAATCTAGGCCCCACTACATGAATGGTTGCTCCACCTGAATAGGCTTTAGAGGCATGGAAGCCAAATGTTGTTTCCCATCGAAAAGTGCACACTTTTGGCACTTTCTTACCTAGGCATGGGTGTCTCTAAAAAGAGTAGGCCAAAAATAGCTAGCTCTCATTATCTTTGTTTTAGTAGCTCTAGGAGCAAAATGACCGCCTACTGGCCCATCATGGAACTCAGACAATATTTTATTAGCCTTGTTTGGGTTGATGCATCTTAGGACCCTAGAAAGATCCTTCCTAAACAATACTCCATCAATTAGAATATAAGGAAGAGACTGGAGCCTGAAGTACCTTCTTTCAGTCTTATCAAGACTATGTGGGCACTCATCAGTGAGAAGGAAATGCCTCAGGTCTGATGTCCAATCTTTCATGATAGCTGGTTCTTCTGCTGCAATTGCATCATGAATTAGCAATTTGTCTTCCCTTTTTTGCTTGAAGTCTATAGCAAGCTATTCACACAGGCCTCTTCCTCTCACTAGCTTGGTGATCTTGATATCTACATCATACTCCATCACTTTGGTGATCCATCCTACTCTCTTCTCATTTAGGTCTCGATTGGTTGAGAAATCCTTGATGTTAAGATGTGGGACCATGAGGTGAATCCTACTATTAGACAACATATACTTGAATTTATTCAAACTCCACACTACTGCCAGGACTTGCTTTTCTACATACGAGTATCTGAATTCAAAATCCTCTAACCCTTGGCTAAAAAAGTAAGTGGTTGCTCGAGGTCATCACCATTTGCTTGGGTAAGCATGACAGAGATCACCTCTTCATTACTAAAAGTGTAGAGGTTGAAGTCTTTATTGAAGTCAGGGCTAATCAAAGTAGGAGCCTGGGTTATGGCCTGCTTGATGGCTTCAAAGCTATCTTTTATTTGTGTTGTCCACTTGAACTCCTCACCCTTTCTTAGCATATAGGTGAGGGGCTTGACTATCTCATCAAAATTAAAAATGAACCTCTGAATGAAATTTATCCTGCCAAAGAAACTCTGTAGGCCTTTCTTGTGCTTTGGTAGGGACATCTCCAAGATAGAATGAACTCACTCGGGGTCAATGGATAAGCCCTCCTTAGACACAATGTGGCCAAGGAGTTTCCCCTCATGAACAATAAACATGCATTTCTTTGGACTAAGAGAGATGCTAAATTCCCTACACCTCTCAAAAATTTGCTTGAGGTGTTCCATGTGTTGTCTCACTTCCTTGGAGAATACTGCCACATCATCGAGGTATACCAGTACATTGTTATTTATCAAGCCTCCAAAAGCCATGTCCATGGCTCACTAAAAGGTAGCACCAGCATTAGATAGCCCGAATGACATCTTCTTGTAGGAAAACATTCCCCATTTAGTGGTGAAGGCCATTTTGTGCTGGTCATTGCCTTGCACCAAAATCTAATTATACCCTAAATAACCATCTAAAAGGGAGAAACGCTCGCTACCTATTACCTTTTGAAGGATCCACTCCATGCTTGGGAGGGGATAATGATATTTTAAAGAGACTTTATTAAGGTCTCTGAAGTCGACACATAGCCTGATCTCCCCATTCTTCTTTCTAATAAGAACAAGGTTGGCTAGCGAAGAGGAATGCTTGATTGGAAATATAATTCCAAACTCAATCAATTTGGCCAGTTCCCTCTGCATGAGGGGCTCAATCATCAGATTGATAGGTCTCTACTTTTGTGTGACTGGCCTAGCACCCTCTTCTAATTTAATGGTGTGCTGGGTGAGTCTTGGGTCAAAGCCCTTCAAGTCACTGTAATCCTATGTAAAAACATCTATGAATTCCTGACACAATAAAATGAAACCCACCTTTCTTGAATCGTGTAGACTTTTTCAAGTGCAAGCAACTTGTCCTTGAAGATCTCAACCCTTTCTTAATTCTCCTCTTTGGTTGTGATGCATGCCTTGTCATTCCTTAATTGGTCATCTCCATTGAAGATGCTCTCAAGAGTGACCAAACCTTTAGGGAGTTTGTTGTTATTCAACTAAACAATCTGATTATCGTATTGCTACTGCATCTTTACCTAGTTCTGTGTTACAAACTTAGCTTCCTCCTATAGGAAGAAAGCTATTTGTTGGTCATTTTTTGAAAACTTTCCAATTTATAATGTTGTTAGGGATAGAGGGCTGAAATACCACCTTCAAGTGGTGCAAACTACAGTCTTGACCTATTTCCTTGGAAACATTGAACTGAGCACCAATTGCTGCTAGCCTATTCGCTTGTTTGTTCTACTCTCTGGGAATGGAGGTGATATTGAAAGCAAGGAAATATTCCACCAAGTCCTAGACCCTATGATTGTAAAACTTTAGAAATGAATTCTTGGTCAGATTCTAGCCTTTCACCTGATTTACAATTAGCTCACTGTATCCCAAAACTTGCAACTCCTTGATCCCTCTTTTTCTTGCCCATTCCAGACCATGGATAAGGGACTTGTATTTTGTAACATTACTTGTGCAAGAGAATTGGAAATGGAAAGCTAAAAAGTACCTATCCTTTTAAGGGGAGACCAACATCACCCCACCACTAACTCCCAACTTACTTCTACAACTGTCAAAATATAGCTGCCACAGGCCTAGGTCCTCTTGGCTTGCCTTTATTTTATTTGGTATGAAGGTGCCCTCTTCATGCATGCAGTAAACTCCAAGGTCTACTTCCTCTATGAACTTGGAAGGATCATGCTCAAAGTTATCATTTCCCCACTCATCCAAGAGTAAGTCTATGACTCCTTCAAGAGTAGAGGATGGAGATTGGTCTATTTGGGACTCTTCTAGGTCAATAATGGTGTAACTGACATTCACTGCCTTGGGCGAGTATGGTTCTAGATGGTCCTTGTAGAGTGGCTCAGACTTGATTTTTACCTTGGTCCCATACTTGGTTCTAATAACCAAATATGACCAATTCACTGCTAGATAGCTACCTATCTTTGATGTGAAGTCCCTGGACAAGCAAATTGCGAAATAAGGAGGAACATCCACTACCACTGTATCATGGGGGATTGAGAAGGTTGGGCAAGCATGCAATGTCAAGCCTAACCCCTTCAAAATCCCAACTATTTTTTAGGTGTCCCATCTAGTTGCAGGACTCCTTTGTTCATCTCTTCATATTTCAGTCCCATCTTGTTAGCTATACACTTGGGCATCACTGAGGTACTAGCCCCACTGTCAATTATGTAGTTGTGTACCAAGAAATCCCCTGTGACCAAGGATACATAGAAAGGGGGAGTTTTCTCTTCCTTCTTCAATACGTCCTTCTATCTTAGAAGAGATAATAAATCCCATAAATAGATGTTCATATGTAACTTCTTCATCTAGTCCACTATATTGACTTGGGGACTGCCGCCTTTCAAGCTTTCTTTGGGGCTGATTCCAACCTGAGCTACAGGCTGAGGGGCTGAAGGTATAAATGGCTATCTAAAGATTGGGGCCTTTGAATTAGAGTAGTGGTAGCCTAGAATTCTCCCATTACTCTTCTCTTAAATCTTGTGTTGGCTACAACACAGTCAGCCTGATTATCTATAGCACCCACATAATTCACTAAATAAAATTCCCCTTCCAAATGATTCATTAGGGTAGAATCAGGTTGGGCCTGATTGCTACTTGTGCTAGGTTGAATTGGAGTCTCAAAGACCTAGGGCTAAATGGCTACTTGATTGTTTGCATTATGGAAATAACTCATCATCTCATTTGTGTAAACAACCTATTCTTAACCATATCCTATGGTTGAACAACTTGGTTTTTCCTGTACTAGATTGTTCTGAACTAGCACCATGACTTTAGATGATGAAAGGGGGCCTGAGTTGTAGTTTTGAAATGGCCTAGTCTAAGTGAGTTGACCCTGTCCTTGATTATAGTTTTTGAAAGGGGGTCTAGGGGCTTGGCCATAATGCTGGTATCCCTAATTCAGTCTGTTGCTTTGAGCCTACTGCCTTTTGAGAGCTACAAGTTCATTTGACATGTTCTACAACAGAATCTTAACTTCATGGAGTTCATTGGATGGAACAGTAGCTGGATTCTTAATGCTAGGTAGAGGGGCTAATGTGGGAGCAATGGTTTGAATTGGAGGTAGCATTTCTAGGAAAAGTGGCATGTGAAGCCTAGGGGCTATTTTTCCAGCCTAAACTAAGCAATTTTCAGCTACTATGGCTATGTCATAAGTAGCAGGTAGTATATGCCCTCCCATAGATTGTATCATCATAGCAATATAACTGTTTAATACTCTTAAATAGTATAAGAAAGCATAGCTAGGAGTCAGTCTTACCTGGATGGGAATTTTATCCTAAGTTTTTTGAAATCATGTGTTGAAATTACATATACTCATGTGGATCTCTCTTTATGGTCGTCAATTGTTCAGCAAGTGAGAAGTTGTCACTTTTCTCCCCAAAATGATCTATCAACTGAGTACCCAATTCATTCTAATAATGTATTAAATTTATAGGCAAAGTTATGTACCAGTCAAGAGCCTTGCCTTTGAGAGACAATGCTAGCAATCTGATGGTGATATTTTCCTCTATGACGTTGTGAATATTGCAAAGGTTGGCAATATTCCTAATGTGCTCAATGACTGTAATGGGTCCCTCTCCATCAAAATAAAGCACATTTTTGAGGGATATTCTCAAGATTGGATCATAACGTGGGAGATTCAAGGGGCTCTAACCATGGAAAGCCACAAAAGGCAATGCCATAGTTAGGATGGGCTATAACTGGGGGTCTGTTGTGAATGCATCCCTTACAATAGGTCTAGGAGGATGGCTTGTTGGATAAGGATGGGTCCTCTCAAACCTTAGCCTTTTTGCAGAGTTTAAAGGCAACTCAACAAAATCAAAAGGAACCCCTCTTGAAGCAGACCTTGTGGTGACTTTAGGCATAGAAAGTTAAGAAACTGGTCTTAATTTGAAAACTAAAGCTCTTGCCAGTGGAGTCACTAGATGTTGGAAAACATTGATTTGCTGTAACAAGACCAGCATCAATCCTGAAACCTTATTGAGTTGTCAAACTGGGTCCCACCAGGTGTGCCAAAATTGTTGATGTTGAATATTGCAGCCTTGGTAGGAGGCCAAGCTTCTGCCTTCTCCTTGCAACTATGGAAACTCCCCTCTCACCTGTGGGACTAGCAAAGCTAGAGGGGAGAGTCTCTAGATAAGGGCTAGCTCCCTTTGATGCATCATGTTCATTCCAGCAAGTGCTAATACAAATATATATATATATATATATATATATATATATATATATATATATATATATATATATATATATATATATACAGATATATAATGGGGGGGATGAAAAGGGAGAAAGATTGCAAGAAAACAAACTACTCTAAGGAGGTGATACACCAAAAATTAAATGACCTTCTCACATCCACACTTAAAACTAGAAAAATTCATACATATGCTTCACACTTGGCAGAAGAACCAGACTACAAAAGCTTGACAGGGAGGTTTAAATGAAAATACAGAGAATAGAGGTTCACCAAAGGTGCTGTGAGATGCACACTACAAGGTAACTCCTATTTTTACACCTCCAAATAGAACTCTCCTTACCATTCTACAAAAAGGACACTTTATAGACAATATATACGTTGGTATTGACCCTGTGAAATAATCAAGAAACAATGACTTAACACAAATCAACACTTAGCACATACACAAAAATGTCTATGCAAGATAGAGGTAAAAATTGTGTTTATTGATTCAGGTGGAAATTTTCCTAGGGATACACCTTACAAATGTGGAAGATCCTTTCTAAATGACAAGTTCTCAAATATATAGGAGAAGAAAGGAGGCCCTTTGGTGCCCCTTTTTTACAAGTGGCCCATGCGTCCTTACATTGGGAAGAGTAGGATACCTAAAAAATTAAATGATGTGTCGACCCTTGCTTTGACTTTACGCATTCTTTGACGTGGCTGCATAGTTTTCTCATTAATTGAGGCTGCATCTTAAAGGCACTTACACAACTTGTCTGCTCATAAATGTGAAATGGAGAAAAGGGGTGCATGGTTGGCCACTCATATCTTCAAATGGTCAATTTACAGCTACTATTTCACCTACTAGAGTCACTTCTCAAATTGGCACTTCCTCTTGCCACTTGGACTAACTGCCTATTCATTCCATGCTTGTCACTTTGTCTTTTCTCAATTTTGTCTATTTTGGCTCCTTCAACCCTCAGGGGTGAACTTCTAGTGGGTCGCTACATTTTGGGCTCTCATGGTTAGTGCCTCCTCACTTTGAAAATAAACGGCTATCTCATTGCACTAATTTTGACGTTCACACGGCTGTCATTGGTTTGAAAACCAATGGCTAATTTTCTTTGTTAATTTTGGTGGCCTCTGGGATGTCCTCATCCTTGTCAAAATTTCATCAGGTCCTTTGTTGGCTTTTCTGTGGCTTTGCTTCTTTGGCCTTCTCTATGGGCACTCCTTTGCCTTTGAATCTCCTTAGCACCTTCTTGAAGGGAAGGTGACCTCTTCCTTTTTGGCTGAGAGTCCCCCGCAAGGGCACCTACCCTTCGGGGTCCTTTAGTGGGTCCTTTGTTCCTCTGGATTGTTCCCAAGCTCCCGCGGGCTTTGTGTATTTTCTATGGGCTTTTGTCTGTAGACATTTTCTTGCAGATAAAAAGTCCACAAAAATTCTCCTTGGGTTTGGCCTTTGCTTAGAAGCACACTTGAATTCCTTCATACTTTTTTTCCAAAGGAATTCCTTCAGACAAAAAGTCTGAAGGAATTTGGGACTTAAACCAATTTGAATTTAAACAAATTTGGGACTTACCAGTCTTTTTCGTTAAAGCACATGCCCTCCACTAGGGCATTTTGAACTTGAAGACTCCCCTTCAGCCAAGGGCATACCCTTGAACCAAGCTATTGAACCAAAAAATGGTTTAATGGTTCAAGTGGTTCAACCATTGTGCGCCAATGAACTAGTGAACCAAGGCCAATGGCCAATGAACTTCTCCCTTTGAACCAAGCCCGTTGAACCAAAAATGGTTCAACGCTTGTTGAATCAAGATTTTGGAATTGAAGATGGACTTTTGAACCAAAGGTCACTGAATCATTGAACCAGGCCATTGAACTTGAAGATGGATGAACCAAGTGCAGATGAACCAAGGGGCTGAACCAAAGTGTTGAACCAAGCCGAAGAACCATGACATGAACCTGTGCGACTTGAAAATGACTGATATTGAATAGCAAGGGAAGGTGACCAAAAATTTTGCCTATTGGGCAAAAATTGGTCAACACTCTCTTGGTCCATTATCTAAAATGGTGAAATGATTAAAAAATTTAGGCAGTGGCATGTGGGAAAGAGAATCCAAGGTATTAGGATCTATGCAATTATCTAGTGAAGGATCAATAAGTATAGTCTTTCCCTTATCCTTCATAGAACTTGGATTCATATCATACTATAATTATAGCTTTGAAATTTGGTCTCAAGATTCTTGCAGTGTTCATATGGGTGTAAATCTCTTAGAATATTCACTTCCGTCCCTAAGTGGGAAAACTTGATACATTAGTGCAATGTTGATAGGATTGCATGAATCTCATGTAACCAAGGCCTGCCTAAAATCATATTGTATGATAACTCTAGATCAAGCACATGGTAAAGTGTATCATGGGTCAAAGTCCTAATGATAACTAGAAACTAAGGTGCTTTGTGACTCTCTTTCCTAATTATCATAGGCTTTGATAGTTATTATTTGTAGTTTGATATCTATCATTGTGTACCCAAGAATCTTGATGAGATTTAGAGACACTATGTTGAGGCCAGATCCATTATCTATAAGGAAACATTTCACTTTATGTTGTCTTATATAAACTTCTATGTATAATGGATTATTATGGAGCAGGCCAAGGGAAGACATATAACTTTGGTTGAATGTGACTTATTGGGCTGGAGTTAGGTGTCCAACTAAATCTTGTAATTTATCAGGGGATATGTCACTAGTAACTGTGGATTGGGTCAAAAAATTAGTCAAGATGTTCTTATGGATTATTGACATTCACAACAAATTTAAGATATAAATTTGCATTGGTGTCTTCTATAATTGTTCCACAATATCAAACTTCTTATTTTGGTCAGTAGTGAATAGTTTATTCTGAGGATGAATGATTGATTAGATGATAGGCAAAGTGGTGGATGGTTGTCAACCTAGGATAGTAATCTTTGGTCTCTAAGTTGTGATTTCACAATCAAGATTAAATACTAGACCATTATTGTTAATTACTATTGAAAATGGTATGGGACTAGATAGGACACATCTCAGTTGCTAGTGCACTTGCATGTAGTCATGTGGAAAGAATAAGTTATTTATATAAGATCCAAAAGTGGAAGTTCTAGTTTGCCGGTTTGCCTATATGTACTCCTAGGTCAAAGAAGGATTATCTATGTAATTTGGATGAATAGTATTGTTTAGCAATAGTCTAGGCTAATTAGTGTTTGGTCTACGATTAATGGAGATGGTATTAACACTACCCCCTACAATATGACCTACAACCCTATTGTAGTCATGTGCAACTACATGGTAGGTTTGTTGGTTGTTACCATTTTGACCTTGGTTTTGTCCATTGTTCTATCATTATGAGTTTTGATGCTGATTTTGTCATTTCTACTAATTTGGCCTTTGATTTTGATATTATTGATTTTGCTACTACACTAGTCATTGTTGTTGTTGTTATTGATTATTTTGTTGTTGTTTATTGTTATGTCAAGGAAAAGGCTTTTAATAAATCTTAAGAGTTTGATTGGAAGTGGAAGTACCATTATCCAATATTATTTCCCCATTCTCCAACATGTTTTTAATTAATGCTTGATCTAGACACATCTTCATAAATTATGCCCATTGACCTGATGATAGTCATAGAATTCATTTTCACAGTACCAATCAGGATAAAAAAATGCCTTGCAGATAATGATTTCGTATAGGCCAACTAATCATATTAGTGACAATAAGCTTGTAAAATATAGATTTAATAGGTTCTCATAGGTCACTAAAGACATGATGTGCAGGCATGATTCTCTTAGGGGGATGGATTTGCAATGGTAAAATCCACTATATTTGTTATTTTAGTTGTTGTGCTTGTGGTATTAGTTGGACAGGTTACTAGGTAGGAGTAAGCTAAAAAGGTGGTACAAATGAGGTTTGCACAATTTTCACATGATAGGATTTGGTTACTCCATTTCCCATAACATTCCTATTATGATTGAATTGCTTTGGTCTTTCTTGGTTATTGGCATGTGCTGGTTGTGATGCTTACACTTGATTAGGATGTTATTGTTGACTATTTCCCTGATTGGTAGAATTAAGCTTGATGATTCCTTTATTGATGAGCACTCAATCAATCAATAAACCTTTATCAATGATTTCTTTGAATGTATGTGCAAATTGTAGCTCCAGATGGTAAGCTATCTCACTATGTAAATTTTTATTAAACATAATGGATAATTGTTTATCTAGTAAAGTATGGGTGAAGTGCTTGCAAGGGATCTTCTTCATGGTAAATATCTTGATAGCTTTTTTCTTTGCTTGTTTCAAGTCCACTAATGAAATCTCATGCTTGAGATTATAGGAAAAGTGTTGCATGAATTTATTAGAAATGAATTTGAATTCTTGGGCAACTTTAAAAACCACTCCAAGGCTTGTCTAGCCAAGCTCCTTAGAAACTATAGAAAAAGGTATATATCACTATATGTTATTGGCTAACATGCAACAAATAATTCATTAAAATGGACTTAGGGTCACCTTTACCTTTGTATTTGTCAAATTTGGGTGGTTTGTATCTTAGAAAAAATGGTATCTGCAAAAACTCCATGTTGAATACATAGGAATACATGTCATCCAATTTAAACTTTTTAGTTTATTTCCTTGCCTGAATAGCAACAATTACATCCTTCATCTATTGTAATTCTTGGGAAAGGAAACTAGAAGGGATATTAGTTTGAGGGAGAATATTGGTTTGGGTAAATGGTTGGGAGGTCACAAGTGGGACACTTTGACTAGGTTATGATGGTGATACTTTTTAGGTTATATTGGATGGGTTGGAGAATGGGCCAAGAATATGCATACGTAGATTAGGATGTACATGAAATTACAAATTTGGTTGTAGGATATTATGGTTTGGGTTGGTGATAAAGGTTTAAATTAGAGTATTTTGTGGTTGGGATAGAGGGATATAGCTAAACTATGCCTATTGTGGTTGAAAAGGGGCATGTTGCCAACTAATCAAATCATGTTATTGAGTGGGAACTTGTAGACCAAGACCTTTTCTCTAAATTTGTGACACATTCTGAACCATCAATTGTCTAATAGGTACTTGAGAAACATGGGGACCTCCTTATTGTATGAGTCCCTATGAAGAAGTAAAAGAAGGTTACATATTTGGCATTTATCATTGACCAATATTTGCACATTGTTAACCAGTCATTTCTTGGTTTTAAACTGGTATATTAGTCTATGATTGAAAAGGTATGTTCATCATTACTTGGTGAGGTGGTACATTAGTTTCCCTTGATTGAGGTTGCAATGTATTTGTCCTCTATTATGTTGATACACTAGGTTGTGTATGCTATTGTGGAATACTACTCAATACTTGTTAAGGAGTAGTGTTCATACATTCTATCATTGAGGCATAATATTAGTCATTGTTTGAGTACCTAATCCCATAGGTTGTACATTTGAGGAAGCAGCTGGTTAAGTACCACTTTGGTTAGGATTAGATGTTATTTGTCCATTGTCTACTATGTTTGGCTCATTATTTTGTGTAGAAGTTGAAGACACTTCTTCAATAATGGGAATATGTATCAATTTATCCATCAAACCAATTTGTATGAATGGGTCAAAACTCAGATTCTCTTGTCTAGTTAATTCTATCAACACTCTTATTGAAGGAACTAGATCAATGAGATGCTTACTCACCATGTTCATCTTATTGAAATCACATGCTAAATTTAGGTAGGTTTGATATGTTATGTGCATCTGGTTAAAGTGATCTTCCATGATTTTTTTTCCTTGATTAGATATATTAAGGTCTTGATATGGTGTTTGGACTAGAGCCATCTGATTGCTAGAAGAATCTTATTGATTGTAAATGATATTGTGAGGCACTTTTACTAGACTTGGTAAATTTTCATGGGGGAAGTCTATCAAAAACTTGGCCCCTACCTCTATGGCTCTAACCAAAATCTCATCCTTGTTTTCTAAAAAATGTCACTCAATAAAAATGGATCATACATGGAAGCCATACTAGTAGAGTATGACTATTGAATAACTGGCTCATCCATTGTGGGTATTATAGGTAGGTATTGTACAGTTTGTTCTTTATCCTGCTCTGAATAAGGTGGTGTGTTAACCAAATAATTATCCAATGGATTTTGGCTTTGTGCCCTTGATTGAGTATTATAAGAGGGATAAGAATCCATCTCATAATCAATATTATCAACTTAGGGGTCTTGCACCATTTCTTTCTACACAACTACATTACTAATCCTTGGATTGTACATGAGTCCACTATGATTGTAAGAATACATGTTGGGATCCATAGTCAATGATTTGTGATAAAAGGTCAAAGAGTTTTACAAACTCTAAAAATGATAAAATCTAAAACAAATGACATTTCAACTTGGTCTAAATTTGTCAAAAGTATCAAAAGGTTTATGCAAATATTTTTGAGGAAACAAGATATCATAAAGTATCTAATGTTTCACTATTCACACAAAGGTAAGAAAGTAAATGGACCAAAAAATAAAAATGCCAAACTCTAAGGTTAAAGTGTTTTAAATCAATATAATCAAAGAATTTAAAAGTTGCTAGGTCTTTCAGCCAAACATGGCATCAAAAGCTAGGCTCAAACAAGGCATGTGCTAGGACACTTGGCCAAATGGTGTCAAAAGTTAGAAATTGAAAATAGATGAAATTTTTAATCTAATAGATTTGAAACACTTCTAAAAAACACTAGGCATTTGATTCTTTGTCATGAACTCGATCAACTAGGTATAAGGTATGAAATAAAAGGCACTTTTAGCAATATTTTATTTTCTCATAAATAATGGTATAAAACTTGGTTCTTTTTGACAAACAATCTAGACAAAGGTGAATAGTATAACTATGCTTTAGACAAAGGATTATAAAAGTACACTTGTATTAGCCTTAAAATGTAGGAATATATTTGAAATTCTATGTAATAAGGTCTATGAAATAATATTTGAAATGATTTGGGTAGTGTAACAATGTTATACTACCCAAAAGGTGTGATAGAAAGTTTGTTCCAAAAACTCTCTCACAATTTTGATAGCATAAAACTACCTTTCTTCACTCAAAATGTTGTGATGCATATACTTATATTAAAAGTTTTTAGTACAAAATGTCTTAAGTCTATCAAGTGATGATAATGACTATGAGTCTTAAACGACCTTCAACCCTATGAACTTGTAAAAGTGTAATTCCAAATTTAGATTACAAGTGAAGGACTTAAACAAATTTCTTAAACTTCTAGACTCAATTGGGCAGCATAATTGTGCCAAAGTGGATGATATGACTCTCAAGATTTTGATGAACTTTGAACAATACAAATTGATGATCTCACATGGGTAGCATGTTGCCTCTTTATTTAAAGGAAAATGAGGACCATGTGTTTGGTTTGGGATTGTTTGTTTACACCAAGTTTTGACTCCAAACAAGACTTTAATCTAGGATAAGACCAACTAGTTAATCACCCCTATATCCTAAACTAACAAGGTTTCTTGGTATTGTTGGAATTTTTCAATATACATCATTTGAGAGGACTTTAAGTGTTCATTCAAAAGTAAATATGCATTATATAATAGGGTATTTACACCCTCCCTTATCTCAAATGAGAGTACAGTGACATAGACCTTGAGGTGCACCTTACACCAACAATACTTATATGACAAGTGGGGATTTGTCTAAGATCTAACAAGTTTCCAAATGTTCTAAGGAAATCAATTGCATAATGACTTTCATGCCAATCAATGCAAAATAAAAGCATGGATTTTGGGTCTATATCACTTGACTTGTTACAAAAAGGTCTAGTCCTTTTTGCAACCACTACATCTTGTTGTTCTCTCAGTGTAGTGTGATGTTCAAAATACCACTATGTCCCATGTGTAACTCCAAAAGAGCCAAATGAATTCAATATTGGGAGATGAAACCCTAGGTCAAATATTCCCTAAATAAATTATGGGAGGTGATGAAGTCCCCCTCATAAGCCAAGATGCATAAAAATAAAGAAATCATGAAAGTAGAAAGACTTTAGGGTCATTTTAAAGATCACCCAAACTTTTATGAGTTTTTGGAGAGTGCTTTAGATGACTTTCTTTCTAAGCCTTGGACTAGGCTACTTAAAATAGGAATGGCACTTTTAATTCTAAGGGTTTCATATAGGGGAAAAAAGGAAGAACATACACACAACATTCCTCTTTTTGCCAAACAAAATCAATACAATCAACTATTGTAAACAAGAATTGACAAGTGTGTTCAATTTTATGCCCAAATGAAAAGTTTGGTGGTGTTCATTTGACCCCTTGGTCTTAGTTGCAAAATTTGAAAACATTCACCAAAAACATCCAAAATTCTTTGTCAAAAACCCAAAACAAGATTCTTAATTGATTTTCAAGCATGCAAAGGTGATTTAAACATGTTTTGAGCAAATGTTAAGCTTGGTCTTGCAGTAAAATTATTAGCATATCCTTTAGCTTTGAAGCTCTTTTTAGCTTGAAATAATGAACTTTGAAAAAGTAGCCCTCGGGTCTATGTTTTTAGAAAAATATAGTGACCGATGTTTGTTATTACCACTGACATCAGTTACTATGGCTAACTGAAATCTAACCAATGTCAGTTTTGTTGACCAACATCAGTTAAGTCAAGTAACTAATATCAGTAATTTTTATTACGTTGGTTACTGTGTAAAACTATGGCAACCAAAAACAAAAAAATAAAGTTAGAAAATCAATTTACAAAAATTTTAAAGGCTCAAATAAATATTTTAGAGTTGCAAAGTGATATTATTTAGGTGTGAGATGTGTCTTGTCCCACTAGGCATGCCATTATGTGATCTAGGAATTTGACTCAAGAGAGGATGGTTATTATGGTGTTAGTTCCAAAATGAAAATAAACACACTAATAACATAACATCTCTAGGCCTAGACACTATGAAGAGCTTAGTTAACAATCATGAATGAAACACACAACTAAAATGCAGAAGAAAACTTTTTTTTACCTCCCTTGGATGCTCTAAAATACTTATTGTAGTGGCTTACTTGGCTTTTGCTCATAAAGTCCTTGGCAATGGAAGCTTGGATACCTCCATCTCACCTTGGTACCTTTGGCTTGTGACTTGGCTTGGAATCAATTTGGGCATAGTAACACTAGTTGAAATGGCTTCTTGAATATATCTGTGAATTATAACTTTGCAACAAAATAGCTTAAAATTCATGTCCATGGCCTCTCTATATATAAATTTTTGAGATTGGTCAGGATCAACCATGACCGTCCATCTCAAGATTGAGATGTGTGGCCATGGATAATCTTAATATTTAGAATTAAATCCATAATTATATTCATCATGACCTTGGAAGAAGGGTCATTAAATAGGCATGGGAGGCATTAACTACACATGGGTGAGGCATGGGGTGCATGAATCTTGATATTTGTGGCATTTATGGCCTAAGGATGTCTTCCCAAAGAAATGAGGTTCCCTTGATGATGTAGATATTCAATATTCATTTCTAAGAACAAGTATTCAACAAGTTTCCATGGAATTATTAATTAGGCCTTGATTTAGGTTAATTAAATCTTAAGCATGATTAAGCACTTTGTGCATAAATTACTCAAATTGATCAGAATGCCTTGTTATTGGTCCAAAATTTGATTAGATTGGAATTGGAAGGCAATGTTAGATTTGTTGGAGCTGTATTCCCATTTAGGATGTTACCAACAAAAAATAATGAAATCTCATGTCTTGTGCAAGAGATTTTATAGGTAAGAGCAATCTAGAGCACCTAGGTACAAAATTAGCATTTTTGACTCAAAATGAACTGATCAAATTATCTAGCCCATAAATTGCATTGCCCCATTTAGGGATGCCCTAGCCAAAATCAGCACTTTAATATGTCAATTTCTCATCATTTAGCGTGTTTTAGTGTTTTTAGGCCAAATCATGCATTTTAGGTGAAAATTAGCTAAAATCTTTATTGGAGGTTATCAGTGGCCAAATTTAGGTGTCTAAATTTATAATCAGTGACAAAGGTATCTAGACAAGGTAGAACAATCATGAACTATGTCAAAAGAATAACAAACATTTTTCCTAAAGGTAATTATAATTATTATTGTGAAAATAAGGCTAGAATAAAAAATAAAGGTTGATCTAAACAAGATAAAAAAACTAAATATAAGGTAATTAGCTTGGATAAACTCAGTAAACAACTCATAAAACAACCTAATGCCAAGGTAATTGGCTTGGAAGACACTCGATATTTGGCTCACAAGGATGGTATTTGGATTAAAAAAACCCTTTTGATAATGAAACTAGGACATTTTAGAACTTACCACAAAAACCCTAAATAAGGCACATGGAAAAAAATCAACTCAAGGAATGCTAAAATAAGGCATATAACAACGAATACCAACTAAGTCTAGCCAAGGGGCCTTTAGATCAAATAAGAAATCAATCCAAGTAACACAATCAAAATTAAAAAGGTAGACAACCTAAGCCTAAATTAGATGAAGCTTTGGCATAAACCTGATTAGTTTAGGATTTTTACTTTGAAATATTTAATTTCAAATTTAGTTCAAAAGACTTGAATTTTCTAAGGCAAATAAGCTAGACCAAAGCAAGTAACATAACCACGTGTTTGAAACAAAAGGTGTGAATGATGGTTTTTGGACTTGGTTTCAAATATGACAAGAGTTTTATAATAATTTAGGTAGAGTAAAAATGTTCATTCAAATAAATGGTATGGAAATAGGTTTGGAATAAAATACAAAGCAAATGTTTGAAATTAAATGGGCAACATAACAACACCCCATTAAACAAGTGACACACAAACACTTTTTGGAATAAAACTCCAAGGAAAAAGTGTGAAAAAAGTGGGTAGAGTAACACCTCTTAGATGAAAGTGGTGTGAAAATGTGTGATAGTTTTGAATCATTTTGATTTGATAAATAAATAATTAATTTTAGACCCAAACAAACAAGTAAATAAAATAAAATAGAAATAACACTAATGGCTCATCCTATCCCTAAAATAACAAGGTGTGTGTAGCTTATGCTAAATTTTCCATTGATATACAAGTGCTCAAAAGGAAATAAGTGTTAATCCAAAAATTAAAGAACAATTTTAGGTATATTTTTTTAATCCCTCCTCTATCTCTCAAGCATTGGTACGTGGCATGCAATTAGAGTGAGGAGAATCTAGAATTTGGTAAGATATTTCATGAAAAGTGGGGTTGACTAAAATATATAAGTTTTAAAATTATCTAAATGGTCCCAAGTGTGGATAACATAGGGGTGCATCATTTTAATTGGATTAAAACTCATTAACTTATTATGATAAGGTATAGTATTTTTCACAATGACTTCAATCACGTAGTGCTTAGTGAATTATAATGTTTAGCACGTACTAATATAGGGTTTCCTTAGGATTTGAAGGCTAACCACTCATCCCCTAACAATCCCAATATAACATTCCCAATTTATATACCCCACCATGAAATGGGGTTTGTATGATGTTGTAAGATTAAACATTAGGTCAACCACCCCTAAAGAACATTTGAGGAGGTGATGAATTCCCACCCACAATCCAATGTAAGAAAATAAACAAAAGAAAACTGGAAAGATATTAGAGGTCATTTATGGGTCACCAAAGTCACTCTAAAATTTGGGAGAGAATAAGTGACATTCTTTCTATTCTAGGATAAACAAAAAAGTCAATAAACAAAGTAATTTTTGGTCACTAGAGTTCCCTATAGGGGATGGGGGGAGAGCATACACATAAATTTTTGGTTTACTACAAATAGAGAATTTAATCTAGGAACTTTTAAACTAGCCAATAAAAAATAAATAAATAAAAAGATAAAATCTCTTAAGATCTATAAATTAAAGTGAGTTCTCATTTTAAAAGCACCAAAACTATATGTCAATGAAGTTTTGACCCTATGGCCTTGTTTGCTCTTGTTAAAACTTGAAATGCAAAAAGACAAGTTTGATTAGATTAATTTTAACCACTAAAATGATAGTGTATGTAAGATTTATAAGTTTTTAGGACTATCTTTCTCCACCTTGGTTCCTGAAAAAATGTTAGGGGGCTCTCTCATCTTTAGTAAAAAAATAAATCAATAAACAACATTCCATTTTTAGCTCTCAAGTTTCTTAAAAACACATAGCAAAGTCATTGATTTTACTATAGAGTGAAGCCACTAATTTTAGTGAAGTTATTGTTTTCCATATGAACATAGATAGATAAAAATATTATAATGGTGATGTTTCCATTAAACAGTGGTGAAATCACAAATTAGTCTAGGTAAAGTCACTGATTATAGGGTAAATATGGTAAAGTCATCAAAATCACTTGCAAATATACCTTTCAAAGTCATTAAATGGAAATATCGATGTCATTTTTATATTTGGTGATGTTATCACTACATAGGATGAATTTGTTGATGCAAAGTCATTATTTTTACAAAATAAAATATTGGAAATAGAGAATAGAGCAATTAAGTCATTACAAAGGGTGAAGTTTTTGATTATAAATAGAATTAAATGGTAGAATTTTTTAGCATAAAACTCTAAAAATGAAGATTTAAATGCTCTTTTTAAGAATTCTAAAGGATCCACATCATTCATCTGGTCCATATGGGGTGTTTAGTCCCACTAATTATTCCATTATATATCTTAAGAATTTGAAGAACACACAAATGTTAATTAGTTCCTTAATGGTGAATCAAATATATATATATATATATATATATATATATATATATATATATATATATATATATATATATATATATATATATATATATATATACATACATATATATGTATGTATATATGTATATATATACATATATATATATATATATATATATAGATATATATATAGATATATACATACATATATATATATATATATATATGTATATATATATATATATATATATATATATATATATATATATATATATATATATATATATGTATATGTATTTATGTATATACATATATATATATATATATATATATATATATATATATATATATAATGGAGCTAAACACTCTTGCCTAAGAACTAGGGGGAACATAACATAATACACAAGACCACAAAATAGAGATAAAAATACACAATAATTTTACCTCCCTTATCAAAATTGATGCCCACTTGTTGGCATATTAGATGTTTGTGCTTGGTTTATGGCATTAGATACTTTGATCAATGATTCTCCATATTGGTATTATTTCTCCGATGGCCACTTATGGATTTGTTTTATTTGGCTTGGCTTGGTGTGAATCTTGGTATCAATTTAATATTATAACATTATTTTGATGGATTCTTGAAACCATTCATATAGAATAAACTTTAAAAAAAATCCTCTTTGGGTAGAGTGAGGGAACTTGTATTTATAGGTATAAAAACTAACTCTAACCTTAGGGAGGTTAGGTTTATTTCTAATTTCAGTTGAGTTTAAAATAACCTAGGTTGAGTTTAGGTTAACCCTCAATTGCGTCAAAGCAATCATGAAGGTTTGACAAATCATTTTTAGATATTTATGAGCCATGAAAACTCACTTTAGATATTTATGAGGTTGTGTCTCACCTTTTTGGAATTTTAGGAATTAATAAATCACTTTATTAACTCCATTGACTTTAACTTCATATTTGTTGAAAAATTCCCTTTTAGATAAATAAAATTCATTAATTTAACTTGGAATTTTTACATGAGCAACTTAATTGTGATTTAATTTTTAATTAATCTTGCTTAGTACTTTTTGGCTTTAATTAATTGTTTTAAATGTTTTACATTAATAACTTTATGGGACAAGAATTTCAAATTACTAGGTCATAATTTGACTAGGGTTGAATCTAAGCTAGGTTATCAATGCATACAAGGTAATACCCTAAAAAATAAAGCCTTGACACATTTTTGGATAATTAAATCCCTTAAATAGATGAATTTATGTAATTTAGGTGATTTCTAGGCTTTAATTGTGTCATTTATTTGAAATAAATTTGGAACCTAGTTTACGCATGAAAATGGACAAAAATGAGTGTGAACATATACATGTTAATAAAGTGATCATAGTTGAGGGTATTTTATATGAGTATCCTTTACCTATCCCATATGAGGTCACACCATAGTTATCAATTATATTTTTGACCACAAATACCATTAGTATACCATACAATTTAATAGAGCCACCAGTGTAGGTGAGGTCTATTCCTACAATGTTACCACATATCACTAATCTAACACAAAGACCATTATTAGTGAGACCCCTACATCACAAATATGTTTATGATTCTATAGGTCCTCTCTTTACTCTTTTTCTTCTAATATCTATGTTATTGAGTTACAAATATTCTTATCATAGGGAACCTATGCTAGCTACATCATTTTATACTC
Organism: Torreya grandis; assembly: GCA_037957365.1. NCBI lineage: Eukaryota > Viridiplantae > Streptophyta > Pinopsida > Cupressales > Taxaceae > Torreya > Torreya grandis. Next base: position 986,259 of record JARHVA010005797.1, read on the forward strand.
TATGGATCCCTAAGACCCATACAATTAATAGGACACCCTAGTCAAATACATAGATTCCTATTACCACTCCATAGGTAGTGCCAGCTATAGATCACTAATTACAACATGCTCTATGGAATCAAATACCTTTTCATACAACACATATGATTACCATTCATTTATTTGATGTAGACCACATTGATAGTGAGTCTCTTATGAGACTCATCGGTGAGTATGGTCCTCCCTTCTTGTACATATAATATATCTAGAAAATTCAAACATAATATAATATGTCAAAACATAAAAAATAATTAAATATTTACTTAGAAAATACAAATTATAGATTGTATACATTGGCATATTTACACTTCTTATATTTTGTAGACACTACATATGTTATCTATCTTAGTATAGCCGGTTTTTATCATACATACATGCTTCACTTATTCTTATCAAGTGTTCAAATATAATTTTAGGACCCAATTCCACTATATAGATCTATATTTGATATCATCTACCCATTGGGGGCATATACATACAAGGGTTCCTTATTTGATGTATTTTCCCATTTGGGGACATCTTATACACAACTTTGATTGTCAATTTACATATTTATAAACTCTACATCATAGATTTAGCATTGTTATATATTGCTATTGATCATCCTACATTTACTTAGATTTATTTCTGACTACTACTGATTTATACTCAACTAATGTATCTATTTTCTATTATAAAGATGTGTACTACATGTTCATGCATACCTTCATTTCTATCTTTATTAGTTTGGAATTTATTGTGTCTTTATGATTTTACATCTATTTGAGAACATTTGAATAGGATAGTGATCTATAACTCTACACCAACTTCTTCTCATTGTATGTATGCTTTGGACATGTACCCATGTCCTTGTGTGTGTTTTCTTGATTGTGTATGTAGACACCTACACATGTACTTCTGTGTGGCTCTTAGCTAGAATATTTGTTATTTCCATATGTGGAAATTTTAACATGTCCTTGTATGTCTTTATTTATCTAATTTAGTGACATTCACCCATGCCCCTTGTATTGTGGCCCCTTGGCCTACTTTGTGTGCCTCATGTGTGTTGTATGTATGCTTTATTATATGAATCATAGTTGTGACACTTATTTAATACTTGTTACACAATCCATTTTTAGATTCCATGAGGGACATCATGAATCTCCTTTTCCTACTTAGGTGTCATGATGGACATCATGCCCCACCTCCTAGGAAATTGCTTAGTTATTACTTAGATTTGTTGTTTGTATACATTATTATATCTATCTTGACATCCTTGTGATTTATAGATATAAAATACATCATATACTACATATATATGCTCAAATTAGCTTATATTATGATGTTATGTATGCATAATATATTGGTTTATGATGCAGATATCATTTATGCTTTGGCTAACACACATTTTATAGAGCCTCCTCTTTTAAAATCAATTCTTTCATAGGTTCAAAAACTCCCCTAAAAATAAGGGGCATTCATAGGAAATTTTCATAGAGATCAAGCTATATGAATAAATTAAGAGTACAATTTTCATCACATAGGCATAAAATATATAAATTAGTTTCAGGAAAATAAAGTGGGAAATAGTGATGCAAAGACTAGTTTTAGTCACATAGAATTTAGAATAGTTGGACAATAGCATCCAAATTGGGACACTAGCACCACATGGCTCTATTGTCTAAGATATGGTAATACTATCTAGTAGCCTTAGTTTTAAAATATTCTAAATTGCCCAAAAAAGTACCATAGGTATAGTCCAGATTTACATAGGTTTAGTTATAAATTACCGATTTTGGCTCAATTTAGCTCAAATTGATATTAGTTTGATCATATTGGGGGTACATGAGTAATATAATCATTCTAATTTTAGTTCGGGTTCTCAATTAAATATTATTAAAATATAATTTATAATATATATAATTAGATATTAGATTTCAAGGCATGTGTGTGGTACATTATATCCATATTATTACTTATGTACTAGTTGACTAGATGAAATGAGAAACTCCATGTCATTCTCTAAATTTTACACACCAAACACCATGTTTCATTTTACACACTAGATTGATGCCTTACTCCATCTGTAGTGGTTGGAATTCTTGAGAGGCCTGGAGTGACATAATATTATTAAGTGGCCCATACCCAATTTACATTCAAGAAATCCTGAGTGGTCATAGAGTCAGCATATATAGTTCCAATTACAATTATACATCTTTAATGACATAGTGAAGTTTTAGTTTTAGATGCATCTACTACACATGGGTAAGAAATGATGGATTCATAGTCTACTTGAGTTCTTGAGCCACCCACATGAGAGGGTTGAATGCAACATCATTCTAATCTAAGCTATTTATAGGTCATGATCCACCAATCAAGGGTGGGAAATGATGGATTCAAAACCAAATTGATTTATTAAGCCATCGACACATCAAGAATACTTATCTCAATCCAATTTATTCATTTATTGATCACTATCTAAATGCACATGTATAGGTTATCACCAGGTTTATGCATTAGTTCATTTACCTAGTGAGGTGTATTCATTCATTTCCTCCTCTTATCTATTTAGTAAAAATTTTATTTTTTTTTGACATATATTAAGTAAGGAATGATTTATGCATGTTTTATTTTTAGGACATATAATGGAACATGCTTCACATATTCAAAACTAGATTCATGAGCTTCACCTCTTAGGTAAGTCTAGGTACACTTATTTTTCCTTTATCCTAGTCATTTCACTTTGATGAATTATATAATAAGGGAGTGTGGGGGAATGTAATCATATAAAATGAAACTTGAGTTATAAGAGTGTTATATGAAACCACCCATCCCTAGCTTAGTCCCTAGATCTATGTTAAGGCTTATATAAACACTTATCCAGCCTTTAGGCATGCCACATACATCCCTAAACATACCTAATTCAATCCCAAAATTTTACTTCAACATCATATCCCCTAATTCCTTAGGTTATGACACTTAGATACTAGCACCATAATTTTGACATTAGTACCTGATGGCAATAGTGTCCTAGTTTGGGTGTTATTGTCCTTTTCCCTCCTTTTTTCTCTAATGTATATGTTTTAAGTGATCAACCACCTAGGCTCAGCCTAAGACTCTTTTAATACTTGTATAAGAACTAGAATAGTATATATACATGAATTGTATCCCTTTATCCTCTAGATGGAAATTAAATGCAAATTACATAAACAAACTCAAAATAGTTTTACATAATTAAGGTTATCAATCCCTATTCTGCCTTACGTCTGCATAAAACCATACATAATATTCCTAAGCTTAGATTACATATATTTATAGTCCCAATAACATTTAAAGTACTCAAATCAACATTAATACTAGCTCTACTTTCACTTGTACCATCACTTAGGTGGGGAGAACTACATCAAGATTGATCCCTCTTCAGAGTATTAGTATGTAGGCAACTCTCATCATAGCGAGGTGTTGAAGATATCCATCCTAACCCAATAACAACACACTTCGATACTTATGGAAAAAATATTCCATGATAACATGTATGTTTATAGTTTTCATATAAAACCAATCAAACCATATCAATTATAGGTAACTAGAAATCATGTTCATAGGAACAGGCTTGACAAACCAAGACATAGGTGCACTCAAAGTCTCAAAATAGTTTTACATAGAGGAAACAAGTACCACATTGTGATACTATCCTATTATCATAGTAAATTGAAAACTTGAGGAGGTTTCTCAATCCTCCTCATTTATTTGATATATTGGAGACACTTCTAGGCTATGGGTGGCCTAATAAATGAGGTGAATACCTAGATAGGGATAGTTCCCTTGATTCTTCACCTTTAAACTAAAACTAAGCCTATATATTACTATTTAAAGTGAGAGAGAAAGTAAAAAAAAACAAGGAGGTGATACACCAAATTAACACCCTCCACTTAGGTATATTACACTAAGAACATGAACAAATATTGAAACCTATCACATTAACTCAATATGAGCCTCTGAGAATCAATATTTTAGTATGAAGGTGAAAATCATGATAATAACTAAGAGGGGATGATAAAGTGGTCTCATAAGATAAAATAATTAATAAATATACACACACATCCAATTCAAGACCATCTAACACACTTTTTATGAATTGCTAAGATGAATAATAACCTAAAAATAGGTAAAAATATAGGATAAATAAAAGAGAGATATGACACTACTATTGATATTCATCAACTAACCATGAAACATACACTAATTAAACCATTAAAAGGCTATAAATGATTTTTTATTCATATCAAATCCAAGTAAAAGTTTTTATATGAGAAAGGCTTCTCCATACTCACGTTTAGGATCATTACAACACTAAACATGGAAGTACATATAGAAGAAAATGAGAAAGAGAGAGAAGATGGATGTTGGATAAGCTTATGGAAAGTGTCATCTCATGATGAATAAAGTTAAAAATAATAAATCCTATCAATAAATAGTCTTTAAATCTCTCTTCAACATGTGTGCATTTAGTTTGATGATGATATTCTCAAGGTGGCATAAGAGTTTTGTCTTGTTTGATGAATCATTAAGCCTTCTTAAAAATGTGACCTTATTTTTTATTAGAGAGTGACAAATCATCTCCTTGCTTTCAAGATATTTATCATTATATTGGACACTTTTTTAATATTTATAACCCATAATTTTTCTACCTCAAACCTACAATCTCATTCATAACTCTCACATTTGTTCTCTTTAAGGAATATTCCTTGTATCCCTATTTAAAAAAAAGAAAATAGGTTTGAATGATATAAATATATTTTATGAAATAAAAAGGCATATTTTAATACTATTTATCTTGTTTCATCTTCACCCAAATTTTCATTACCCAACTCCTAATTTAAACCTAATAATATAACACCCTCCTTCACAATTAGGCCTCTCTAGGCCTAAAACAAGCACATGGTACTAGAGACAATACAATATCATACTATGAAACTCAAAAAACACTAAAATATTTTATATAACATTAAATACTATCACATGACAATTTTTTAATGAAATTCAAAGAGTAGAAACTCAAGTTATGCAAAAAGCAAGATTGTAGCCCTAGGTTGGCCTTGACACAAGCCTATGCAGGCTAAGAATGAACAAAAAAGGATGGAAAGAGTTTTTAAAAACTTAAAATATTTTTAAAGGTTTTCCCCATCTATACTAAAATCTTACAACAATCATTTTCTCTTGAACCATCTTCACCTCTCTAATATGCCAAGTTTCAGGTTTTACATGTACTTTAGGACTATATAGTGGGCTATGAGTTTTATTGTAATTTTTATAATTATATAAACATATTAAAAATATTAAATGGTATATATAACACGTCTTATATCCATAAAAACACCAATACCAATGCAAATATTTCATATTCTCTTGAATTTTTGGAAATAGACTTATAGATCTTTAGCAAGCCTGTAGGTATTCTTTCAGCGTAATATTTGTTATGGTCAAAGAAAGGGTATTTCATTAAATTTATCTACTTATTATACCATAAATATACATTATAAACATATTATAAATTCTTTCACAGTTTATTTTCTCTTTAAACCTTATCTTTCATGCAAGATTTGCCTCTTTTGATTAAGAATGTGGACCTACATGTCTACAAACCTATATGTCTACATTCACCTTTATTTAGGCCATTAATGACATATTTAATAATTATATAAGACATATAATTTTATTATTAAAATTTCATATAGATTTTTAATACCAAAGTCTTCCTTGAAACATCTCAAATGTCTCCACACACCGAGTTTTGATTTCAAGCACTAAACTAATGATCTAAGCTATGTAACTTATAGTTTCACCTCAATAATGATATTAATGGTTTACATTGATTAATAATATAAAATATTTTCATATATATATAATTAAGTAATTTAATATATATCTCATGTGTACTAGCTCAAAAAACCTCAAGGGACTTTGTTCATAAGCCTATCTCTCTTGTCTTTGAAGACTGTACGTTCACATTGGGTCTATGCATGTACTAAATGTATTCTTTAGATTAATGTATGGGTTATTGAAGTGAAATTTTAGTTTTATCTAAATCCTAATAATCCTACATCTTTCTTTGGACCATTAACTTCCTGCTTATACTTGAAACATTGTGAGAGAATTCAAACCAATGTTGTTGATGAGTTATCACATACAATCCTCTACTACAAATGTTTATGAAGTGAGTTCATAAAATACATATATGTTTATTAAATTTTTATAGGTCACTAATATAAACAAGAAACCAATTTTCCTACTGGTTTATTAAGGAACACAAAAATTAGATTCAACCTTACATTGTTTATATTCAATAGGCCTAAAACCTCTTACAACAAGATCCTTGATCAAAACACCATTTAGATGGATTGGATCACTTATTTTATGAATTAACCACTATTAAATAGTTAAAATTATCTCCCATGAATTTTATGTCTCAAATATTCAATCCAACACCATGGGTCTTCCTTTCCTATGCACTTTTGATAACCACCTACATGTAGTTTTATGCACAATAAACATGCCTTGTTAATCTCGTTGAAATTTGAACCTATTGATACTTATAAGATATATGAGGAATATATATGAGGATTTATATATTATATTACAATTATTTAATTAAAAAAATACATATTCTTCCATGCTTGAGAAAATCATAGCTTTAAAAATCCTTGCCTACTATCCTCAAAAATAATAAAACATGGCATTTTTTATTATATTGAATTATCACACATGTAAAATGATGGTATAATGTGATGTAGAAGGATTATGTATAAAATTTATGATATATATAATTATTAATTTTAATACATAAACATTTAAACTCACTAATAAAATAAAAACTATGCCGATGGGGGTTTAGGAGGGTTTTAGACTGCTTATTTTGTTAACTATTAGTCATAGAGCATAACCCTTCAAACCAAGAACTAATGCCTTGAAGTTTGGGTGGAAAAGAGGAATTACATATCCTAAATATAATTTTATCTAACTCTCCTTACTCTTCATGAACTGATCATTTAAAAATGACCTTCCCTAGCTTACAAAGATCTTGACGGAGGAGATGAAATGTTTTTTTAATCTTATTTGGACCTATCAATGCTTCTAAAAGTATTATTTGACCTTAAAAATCATAAAGACATAACGCCATCCAATTTTTATGTAAACTAACCATCTCCACATTAAAAATTTACTTTATAATCCCTTGTTAAGTTCATTACTACATTATATTTCACTTTCCTAACATTAAGAAGTTCCAACCACTTATTGTATATTGAAACTGACTTGGATCAATATGTTTGAGGAAGAAAACACCTTGGAATAGTTTTTTAATATATTAGAGACCTCAAAATCCATTTGATCCTTCTAATTTAAAAATCCAACAATTTCCTTAATTTCTCTAGAAATACCTTAAATTTGATAAACATCAAACAAAAATGTTTCCATCTTACCATATATTGTATCTAGAAGCTCTCATCCACCGTAAGACATCATGTCAACTTGGAAGTTCAATACAACAATAATCTCACCATGGATCAACATGATTTAACCTTTAAAAAGTGACCCCAAACTCTACTAATATATATTAATTTATCTAAACACCTAAACAAGACCTTTATGAAGGGGATTTATGACAAGACTAGGCTTTTGAATCACTCTCCTAGACCTTGCAATAGACCTTGAGATGAAAAAATACTAAATAATACACCTTCCTATAATAGGGAATGACCTATAATCTAAGACAAAACCCATTAAAATATTATCAACAAAGCTAAATAAATATTGACAACATAATTTTAAATTGTACTTACTCATGGTGGCCAATTTGGGCTAACATATTTTTTGACCTCCTAGGATTGCATGCTTGTTATGCATATAGACTAATTTCCTCATGCATCTACTAGGATATTTAGTCACTTAACCCCAAACATGATTTGGTCCTTGAGAGATGAATTAAAATATTATTAATAAGGATTAAATAGCTGAATGCCTTGAACACACACAACAAACAAGAAGAAAACACACCAAAAATATAGATAAAACAAACAAGACACATAATGTTCTAAAATCACTTAAGAAAGTCAAAACAAGAAACTACTATTTACAACCAGTTTTCAAACTCTGATCCTCCTAGATCAAAATGAAATTTCTTTAGGTCTCTTCCATGTGGTAAACAAGAATGACATATAACCTATTAATTAGACCTTATTCTTTCTTTATGATCTCCTTTTTTGTCTACCACTATCTTTTTATTGACCTTAGGATCAATAGAAGTAAACATATCTCAAATGAAGACAAATTCATCATGAAGTTTATAACTTTCTTCATGTTTCTCTTCTTCAATAAGAGAGACATCTAATTTGACCACACATTGATTTATGGGGGAAGAAATAACCTTTAATTATAGAGGATTATTAAATTTGTTTGCCTAATCTTAGATGACCTCTTCAATAATTTCATCTTGAGGTGTTGGTTTGATCTCAATGCTTAAGAAAAACTCTTCCAACTCATCCTAAAAGTATTACTCTTCTTGTTCATTTGAAAATTATTGAAAACCATTTAAATATACCTAAAATATTATATCTTCTTTATTATGGACTATTTAAAGTATACTCTAGTCAACCTCATATTGAATATGCTCTTATATCTTACAAATAATTTACTAATGCTTTCACTTGGATATGTAGGCTTGTGAAAATTTTCAATCCCTTGAAAGCACTCAAGGTGTTGCTACCATATATCTTATTGGACTTGTTCTTCCCCACTTTTATCTTCTTAGGATTCACTAAGAGATAATATATCATATTTTTAAACATTTTAAAACTAATTAAGAAGTTGATAACCAGATTTAAGAACCACAAACAAGTCCTCATCAAATTTGGTGATCTTTTGAGATGGCATGTTAAGAAAGTTCCCTTTCTCAGACTTAACCAAATTGTGTTCTCCTTGTAAGATCATATAACCTATTTCCATGACCTAAAATAGGTATTTAAGCTATAATTCACACATATGTGGCTCATTTTTATCTTCTTTATGTTCCATGGATGATAGTATGGTGATACTCTCAGCAAGATTAGAGGAGAAATTAAAGTTTGTACCTTCTTGAATACCTTCTTGAGCCTCACAACGGCCTTTAACCTTTTCAAATGAGTCTTCAAGAGATTTTTCTCTCATGATTTCACCATATTCATTAGTCAAGATAAATTTTCAACCTTCTCTACCTGATTTTCCTCTTCTTACATAAAGCATTGGAGTTCATCTATTGAACAAAAGCTTAGTTCATCATGTGATTCTCAATTTCCTTCATGGAGAGGACTGCCAATGATGATCTCTTCATCATATTCACTTTAGGAATCATCTTCTTCAATTTCAAACTCTTTATAAATCATTTATAGAACAAGTTTCTATTCAAGTATGGGTTGTTCATGCTCATGGGTAAGCTTTGATATTTTTAGATAAATGTCCTTACCTTTCTTCTCCTTATGTTACTCAATCAATCTATCAAATCTTGATGTGTTTTGGTCTTCAAAATTCTTAATAAGGACATACTTATTCATTTGGATGTCTGCTTGGATTGACCTCCATGATGGGAAGATTTGAGTTTATTGAGGAGGGATGGGATGGATTTGTATATGAAAAGGTTCCTCTTTAGCCTCAATTTCTAAATCTAAGAATTTTCCATATTGATTATCCCATGATTCTACCACTTTATTCCATCTTGAAATTTTGAACTTAGGAGTATTCTATTGATGGTGTGTTATAACTTGAGTAATGGACATAGTGCTTGGGAATATTTCAAACCTTTTTGGCTTGAACTCTAACACTTATTCCTTTTTTTTTTTTGAATGGGAATGGGATAATATTTTTGATAAAGATATTGAATATACATAATCTCTTATTGGTGGTCTATTGTAAGTTGAAGTAGATTAGGAGTAAAATAAAATTAATTTAGAGTAGGATAAGGCTAATGAGGTTGGTTATATCAAATATTTTTCCCTTATTAGACCACTAATCCATTCTCCAAACATTGAAATAAACTTCCTATCTTCAACATGTCATTAGTTGGTGATTAACAACTCTCTCTCTCTCTCTCTCTCTCTCTCTCTCTCTCTCTCTCTCTCTCTCTCTCTCTCTCTCTCTCTCTCTCTCTCTCTCTCTCTCTCTCTCTCTCTCTCTCTCTCTCCAAAGTTTCTAACTACTTCTTAGCCATCTTTAGTAAGTCCCTCATACTCAAAATGATGTGGATAGAAGAAATTAGGTTAATACTAATTCTCTTTCAAGATATTCTAATAACTTATGATAGCCTAATAGGATATGTTTGAGTCTTGAAAGGAATTGAGTGGAAGTAGGACTAGGTTAATTAGGGATAGGATAGTTTCAATAAGGATGAATATAATGATAAATATGTTTCCAAGGAGGTTTATTTGGGATGGGAGGAGGAATATAATACTAATGAAAATATTTATAAGGTTGATGAAGAGTGGAAGAAGGATATTACTCTTGATAACAAGGTTGTTCATATTGATAACTATAGCCATATGGGGTAGATAGAGTTATTGTAGTATTGATGTGGATCAACATAGGTTTGATAAAGATCATTGTGTTGTTAACAAGGATGTGTAAAATATGGAATCCCTCCATATCCATCCATAACACTTCATGAGGTCAATAAAAATAAGAGAAACTAGCAATTATTATTTAAAAAATTACCTAGGCTACTTAAACTAGTTGATAGGAGTTTGGAGTCACCATTGATGCTTGTGTTCATGACTCCAAAGGCTGATATATTGAAAAGAAACATCAATAATTATTTAATAGATTAAATACTTTGTCCTACAAAGCATGATAGAACTATTATCACACTAAATTCTACCCTTGAGGAGGTTTTTCAAGCCTCCTCACTTAGGTGTTGGCATAAAGATACCTCTAGTTTATGGGTGGCATAATCAATGAGGTGAATATCTAGATAGGTATAGATCCCTTGATGATTCACCTTAGAAGTACAACTAAGTCTATAAATTGATAGGGAAAGGTAGAGAGAAAGTAAACAAAAAAAATGAGGTGATGCATCAAATTAACACCCTCCACTTTCCTATATTGCACTAAGAACATGAACAAAGATTAAAACTTATCACACTAACTCAATATGAGCCTATAGACATCAATATATCAATATAGATGAAAATCAAGATAA
>JARHVA010005797.1:1002500-1098518 GCA_037957365.1 Torreya grandis
CCCCTCTTTAAAAAGGAACAAGCCTCATTATGGATCTCAAGGCCAAAACACCATGAACTATATCCAAATGTTTTATAGGCCTTTTAATAAGGTTTAAGGTTTTTTTGAAATTTTAGGTTTCATTTTCTCTCTCAAGATGCCTGATTAATATATCCAAGTTGTTTTATTTATTGAGTAGATATATAGGGGTGTCTAAGGTCCCACTAAATGGTATTTAATGAGGGATAACAATCCACATGATCTGTCTCAATAGATATCCATTATGTATTGACCTTATAAGACCATTTTCACCTCCTAATAGGCTTTGGATTTCAAACTCACAAATCTTAGAGGAATGTGTATCCACCACTTACAAGTTTAAGCCCTCATTCCCAAGCTTAAGGCATAGAAGTAAGGTCAAAATTTTCACAATGCCATGGAAGTCCAATGGAAACTATGAGATAAGGTTGAAACACATATAATAGTTCAATGACAAAGCTTAGGAGATCAAGTTTAGGCCCAACATTCAAAATGTTTGCTCAAACCATCACCTACAGCTAAACCTACACATGCTCAAGATAAGACTACATACTTATGAAGGTGACTATATTAAGGGAGAATACTAAGTCTCAAATAAGTCTAATGAGTTTCCCATCATGGTGTAGAAACCCTTCTCTTGCCCATGGACATGCAAAAAGACTCCAATTATAGTCACTTCCTCAAACCATCACCTACAAGGCCATAGATAGGTTGTCTCCAACCTTGGGGGTTAAATTACATATACGCATGGAGGATATATCTCAAGCAAATGGATAGAACATAGGGGTTATGTTGTTGATAATCAAGGGAGACATTAATGGATAACTAAATAAGATAAATTAGGCATATATATTTATCTTAGTACATATAATTCTACCTAATTAGTTTGAGTGTCTAGATGATTTGAATGATAATATAAATAAAATATGTCAGGGTGACCTTGTATATAATAAAAAATGCATCATGTCTATAAATCAATCCTAACTCAAAGAAGATAGATCATACCATACACTTCTGATTGGGGTGGGGGGATCCACTAGAACCAATTAGGGGATCTCTTACAATAATACACTATGATAATAAGGGTTCCAAAGCCTCCAGTCAAGAACAATCATGCAATATCCCTAAGGGAGTCTTGAGTTTTGATATTTCACTAAACTAATAACAAGTAAAGTAAATCTAATCTAGAGTTCACCAAACCTTATGGCATAAAGTGGGTGTTATAAATAATAAAATTAAACATACATAGAAGACATACTCACATAAATGTACACAAAATCCTAATACATGGAAGAAAAGTATGAATGCATATCTATCTACTCTTATAAAGGAGAAACAAAGTTATGAATACCTACATTTGAAGATGAACATGTCAAACCTCAATCTCTCCCTTGTCCAAGGTTATTTACAAGAGTTTGTTGTGTTATGTAAGGATGACAAAGACAAATCAGCTCTAGGATACACAACCTATCAATGCATCCAAAATACTTCTTCATAAGACAAGATTCATATCTCCAAAGAAAATATGGTACCCTAAACTTTGCTTCTCAAGTATAATGGTCAATAAGTAGATGTTCACTCACTCTTAATTCCTCTTCTTCTCATAATGAATGATGGAAATGAAATTTTATATATAGGTGGATTTGACCCTTAACCTTCCAAAAATCTTAGCCAATAGGGTTGACCTAGTTAACATAGTTTTGGACCATTATTCACTAGGTCATGAACTAGGTCAGACAAAGGCCAAACTAATTCCTAATTGAAAATAACCCAAAAGTGTATAAGATCGACCCTATTGACCTAGCATAACCGACTGATAAAAATTCAAATTAAGGTGAGGAATAAGAGGATAAAATGTAACAAATAACTAGAAAGGGTACATCATAGATGAACAAGATTAGGGATAATGTCTTTAGGAGACAAGTGTGTAGAAAACAAGTGGCAAAAGGGATAAAAATCTTGTGAAACATCAATGGTCTACCAACCCCTTTTATGGTGTACCCATTAAAGTGTGCACTTAGAGAGATTGAGAATTGATAGGTTAATGAAGATATAAAGTGTCAGTAATCGATAAAAGTTTGAAAATATTATGTTTATACATATGCCCCACTTGAAGCTCATCATGTGTCATGTGAGTGTAACATGGGATGGTGCTTCAGGAATAGAACATGATAACACATAACATTGATGCTAAGTAAAGTGTAGTAAGTAGAAAATAATATAAATGAAAGGACACAATTGGAAAATATAAACCTTTACTTACCTTAGTTTTATAGATAAAGAATTAGACTAAAAGAGAAGCTAAGGTGTCCAAATGTGAAGAACATTAGGTGAACCTATAGAAATTAGTGCAAAAAATAGCCAAAAATAAATTTTTTTAATATAGGCATATAGTATTGAAAAATAATCTCTACATCATCACAATTCTAAAACATTTTATGGTTTGAAAAATGGATGAGTAAAAGCAAAGATAGAGGAAAAATAAGGAATTTGATGGAAAAGATTTGAAAGATTAAGATTTTTAAAAAGTGATTTTAAATAGGTTGAAATGAAAGTCATTTGTTATTTTTTACTTGTTAAAGAGAAAAAAGAGATCTGACAGACACAAATGATCTAGGATGGTGAGGAGATAATAGGATAGATGAGAGGGATCTCTAGTGGTGGCAATGGGTGCACTACAGGTAAGTAAATGACAATCTTAAGCTAGATTTTGAGTTTTTATTGATTTTAAGTATATTTTATAAATATGTAATTTAAATAATTTATATGAATTATAATGAACCCAAATCAGATGCTAAGGGTGTTAAAAACCATTTATGGAAATGGGTTTGAATGGTTTGGGTAAATAACTACCGAGAGGAATTTATTTTGCAAAATGTAAACGGTTAGAAAAGAAAAACTAGGTTGACCCAATCAACCTAGTAGGCTAAAAGGTATCAAAATCCACACTGCCAACCTAGTAGGTATGTGCCATCATAGTATGTTTTCTAGACTACTAACTTAGTGCATTACTGCTAACCTAGTATAAAAAGTCATTATGATAACTCAACACTAAGAGGGGAAAAATAAAGGGGTTGACTTAAGTTAGCCAAGTCAAAAAAGAAAAAAATTGGTCAAACTAGTGTTTGCCCAGGGAACTAAAATAGTATGGAAATGCATGCAAAATGTAAAAAGAGTGTTAGAATGGCCTAGAATTATCAACCAAGGACTAAAAGAGCCAAGTAGGCTAAAAATAGGTGAAATTGATTTAAAATGACTAGATAAAAGTAATTAGGCTTGCTTTTGTATTTGAAAAGAATGTATTTTGATTTTAAATGATATAGAAGATCTAATACATATTTTTTTATTTCTTAATTGTAGGAGTGTATGATATTTTGGAATTTAGTGGATGCATCATGGCTTTCAGACTTATTAAAGTGATTCTCTATAGAGGATAGAGTGAGATTGATTACTTTAGGTTTTGGAGACGTTATGGAGATGTGTAGGATACCACTTAGTGTTGATTTTCTATTCATGTTCCTAGGATGCTAGGATTGATTGACTAACACATTTAGGTTGGAGGTGGAGGGGGAGACCATATAGGTGGGTATCACCTTTGAGGATGTGCATCCCATCCTAGGATTACCCATAGCTAGGATACCTATAGTCATAGGAGTACCTAATAGTGAGGAGGAGAGGAGAGCCTTATCCATATGGGAGATGGGATCAGAGATGATATACCCTAAATTGAGGGTGAATATGTTTGATGTATATATGTCATAGATTAAAGACATTCAAAAGGTTATGATAAGATTTTTGATAGCATGGGTGTTATACCATAAGTTGGATGATAAGATACCACTATTTGTGATAGCCTTAAGCTAGATGATATTAGAGCAAAGGGTAATATATGATTTAGGATCTAACATATAGGTATAACTCATGCATTCATTTATGGATTATTGTCTATAGGGTAGAAGTTAGTGGGATTGATTATATCATTGATAACATGGATATATGAGAGATTCCCCATATATCAACTGGATAGGTTACCCCATGTAGTCGATGATAAGTTACCTTAGGTTCATAGATGGAGACAAGGCTATGTAGCATAGGTTGTACCCCATGTGCTAGTGTTGTGGATGGTGAGATAGTAATATATTTTATGGCATCTTTATGGGTATATTGATATGATATGGCCTAGTTGGGAGGCATTTACACCATATTTATCATGAACATAGGTGACATGGCACTATACCTAGTGGATGGAGCCATATCTGATGGCATGATTACTAAGATAGATGGAATTGCCTCACCCAACAACACCTATAGTGATTCTTAAATTTTGGGCCCAACACATGTGAGATCCATGAGGGAAAGGAGGACTAAGGCCACCAATTGTAAAGTTGATGCTCAAGCCACATTGTGAGAGACCATGGACTGGTTGAACACGGCATGTAGTTGAGTTGGAGGAGATGGATGTAGAGGTAGGATTACCAAATATACCACTACCATATCCACAATAGGAGTAGTGACCACTATATACATGACATTGATGGAGGTAACAAGAATATGAGAGAGTATATATTATCACCATTTTAGATGACTTAATAGATCAACTAGAGCAGAGTAGGATGATAGAGAGACCATCCAAGAGTAGGTTGAGATGAGCATGAGTGGTGACTTGAGGATTTGTTTTTAGATAATGATTGATAGAGGAGGTTCTAAAAGGATACATAGATGGGAAGACTATGCTTGACAGTCATGTAGATGGCAAGATAGTGGTAGCTGGCACATAGATAGGTTAAATATGGTTGAATTTTGATTTAAGTTATTTGAAGATAGACTAAAGATATTAATTTTTTAGATAGTTCATGTTACATCTTGATTATTTTCTAGGAAAGCTTTTTATATTATACATGGATATCCATAGTTGACAAATTCATATTTGTCTATTTTTAACAAAGCTTAGATATATATTGTTATGGGGTAGTAGGATATTGCTTAAGATTATATGATCATATTGTTATGGGTTAGATGTAAGTACATGTTTACTTTATGATCATGTTGATTTTTCATTTTAGCTATATTTTTTGTGATGAATATATATCATGATTTTTAGGGTCTAACTGAATGCTTTGTTGTGATGTTGATGCAAGAGAATCCATCCCTTAGAGCATGATGGAGGGAGAGCATCATTGGAGAAGGTGACCTAGATGGAGATGTCAAATGTTGAAAAAACAATTAATTGATACCTTTCACACACCATGATAATTAGTACAAGATTAGATGCATAATTAATTAGTTAGATAAGTGTGTTTAATGTCATTTTGCATTAGATAGTAATTTATACTTTTGTTTGCTAGCATAGTTTAATGGTTTATGAAATTGTCTTGTGTGTGGCCAACAATGTTTTGATATTTATTTTATTAGATTAATTTGGGTTATTACTCTATAATTTAATCACTAAACTATCATGAAAATTTGAAATGATAATTAATATATATGTTGATTATTGTAAACATGAGTTAAAAGAAATAAAATATTGCAAATCTAGAAATTTCCATTAAGAAGAAAAGTGGTAAAATAGAAAGAAGGAAATATTTGAATTTAGAGGAAAGTTTTAAATAAATTTTATTATTTTATAAATGAGGATAAATAAAAAAATTGAAAATAATAATAATAATAATAATTAATAAATCAATAAAATATAAAAAGAGAAAGTCTTTAAAAAAAGAAAGATTTGAAAAAAAAGGCTATGCCTATTTGAAAGAGATGAAAATTAACAAAGTGGTTGGGGGGGGGGGGGGGGGGGGGGGGGGCGCGGCGGGCAGGGGTGGAGGAAGGAAGGGGGAGGATATAGTGCTGCATAATAAGAGAAAAAAAGTGGAGAAAAGAGGGAACAATGCGTGGAGAAGAGGAGACGCCAAACCAAACAAATTTTGCTAAGACCACACCGATTCAGCTTGGGCATTGTTACAAGGTAGGTGAATCTATTAATATTTTGAGTAATTTGACACAAATTTGTGTATTATTTTTGAGTAAATATATGAATTAAGTATATCATGTATACATCAAACATATAAAAAGAGAAAGTCTTTAAAAAAATAAAGATTTGAAAAAAAAGGCTACACCTATTTGAAAGAGACGAAAATTAACAAAGTGGGGTTGGGGGGGGGGGGGCAAGGGGAGGATATATTTCTGCATAATAAGAGGAAAAAAATTGGAGAAAAGAGGTATCAATGTGTGGAGAAGAGGAGAGGCCAAACCAAACAAATTTTTCTAAGACCACACTGATTCAACTTGGACATTGTTACAAGGTAGGTGAATTTATTAATATTTTGAGTAATTTGACACAACTTTGTGTATTATTTTTGAGTCAATATATGAATTAAGTATATCATGTATACATCAGACATATAATTTTACTCTAAATGCTTATGTATGGTTACGTATGGCTCTTACATGGATGGATATAATTGACAAGTTATTACATGATATTGTGTTTTAATAGCATTATTATTTTAGGGGAAACCAGATTTTTGCAACCATAAAAAAATATGAAACTCAACATATAAAAAATTTTAAAATCATTAAGAGGCGAATTAGTATATCATAAGTGATTTCTATTTTAGGTATATAAATAAAATATGGAAACTAAATACTAGAAGTTTATATCCTGGGTGATGGTTAATAATATTATACATGTGGTAAGTTAATTGTGAAAGTTTTCAAATGGATTATGTGGATTATGTATAAATTGAGGCATTATAGTTTCATTCTCTCAATATTCTACATGCATGTGTATCCTTCTATATATGTACATATGCTGATATACCTTAGTAACTTGTTAAATAGGTTTCCATGATTTCATTTTATGACTATCTCACTCAATATGTAATTGCCAAACATATATACTAAGCAAAATGTAAATTTATATATAATGATAGATAATATTATTGGAGTCATCGTAAAACATAACTTCTAAGAATCAATTAATAAGTTGACAATGAAAAAATTATTTCTTGTTTTCTACATTCTTAATATGATTTTTCTAAAATTAATACTTATCAAAATGATTTAGTGAAGGTATCATTATATACTTGTAACATAGTGCCTAAAATCCATACATATGATAGTTGAAGGGATAATTACTCTATGTCCATTATCAATCCATGAATTGTAGATAGGTAAGGCATCACTAGTTATGGAAATTAATGTACAAATATTATATTATTTCTGAGACTCCTTATGCCTTATAGTTTACATGTAATTCATCAGGGGGTCACTATTTTTTAAAGAAAAAAAGAAGAAAACCTATTTTACAAGAAGAATCACCATAAGTGAGTAAATCAATGTAGATTAGTAACAAATTGAATAATTTACTTGGTAAATGCTTTAATCTTAGTAGATAGCAATGCTAATTAAAAAAAAACCCAATTTCATATGATTATATTAAATATAATAATTACTGACCTTAGTAAGAAGTATTTTATACATTATCCTGAAAAGTGAAGTGATTTATTTAAGAAAAATATATATTGATTAAATTTCATATCAAATAGGCATTAGAAATAGGTGATTTAATCTTAATTAGGTGGTAGTTAATTACGATTAGCCAGTTAGCGATTAACAATTAACCATTAGCCTGATTACTAAATATTTAATCTAGCCATTATCTAGGTTGCTATACAATGGCCATAATACAAGAATATTGGTATTAAATACTACTATGTTAACGTTATTAACATTAGTATAATATCAACAAACTATGTAAATGTTATTGTTATTGTTTGTTAATATTGTAAGAAGGATTTAATACCTGGGCATAATATAGTTTTTCATCTAAAGTTTTTTATAATATTACTTATGTATAGTGGTATAATATTGGCTTAATGTATTAAATACTTATGAAATCTGTAAAATAAGAAATCCAATAGCTGAGCTATAGACAATATGAGGAGGTGCATAGGGTATCAATTAGGCTTATGATCTCTTAAATTATTATGAAGAGTTGTTGGTAGCCTTAAGATCTATTAATATACTAGGTATTTTGGGAATTTTGGGTATCCTATTTATTTTTCCTTATATTTTGGGTATTAATTATATGACATGGCATACAAAGAGTTCAATGAGAGTTTTTGATTTAAATAGTGTCATTTTAAACTTATGTACAATGTGTACCATGAGTATACTAATGGTTACAAGGGTTCACACACACACACACACACACACACACACACACACACACACACACACACACACACACACACACACACACACACACACACACACACACACACACACACACACACACACACACACACACACACACACACACACACACACATGCATGCACACATGCATGCACACACGCACACACACATGCACGCACATACACATGCACATACACATGCACGTGCATGCACGTGCATGCACGCACGCGCACGCGCGCGCGCACACACACACACATATTCAAACATTTAGACCCATGATTAAATGCATAAGTTTTGATCAAAATGTTGTCATTACCTTGGTGAATCTTATATTAATATACTTAATTATAACTTTTGAATACCACATAAGGGTGAATTATATTTTTCCAAATGTGCATATATGAACTATTTACCAAAGGCTTCATTGCTTAAGAACTATCAATATATGATGAGAGTGGAATATTGAGATGGAGAGGTCTATTGATTATAGGGCATAGGGTGTGTTTTGATGATTCAAAGATGTAATCATTGTGTAAAAACCTTATAAAAACTTTGGTTAGAGTTTTAAGTGATAGTTAATATAGGTAGATTGTATTAAAGTCTTTTATGTTATACATATTGTGTAAAATTTAGTATATAATAGCGTTTAGATAGAGATAATATATATTAGGACATCATGATGTGTGCTTATAAGTCATGTTATTTTGATTTCTTAAAAGTAAGTAGCTTATGCATAAATAGTGGACTGCATTAATATTGCCTATGTAAGATACTTGAATATATTTATGAAGGTAAGGTTAAGGATTCTAAACCTAGGTAATACCCAATTGTATGATTTGTACTTATTACCTATTATTTATGTTTTTGGTTAGGTTGTTCATGAAATTATAATGCTGGCTATTCATGGTTATGTAGTTGTGTTCATACATAAAGAACTATGATATTATGGGATGTCATAGTGTAATATAGTATAAAAGTATGTTGTACCTAGATGGTAAATACTATAATTTTTATGTCGAAACACATATCTACATTCGATGGATTTATCATATAAATGCTATTTATTGCCATGGATAACGAGTTTTGTAATAGTTGATAAGACTTTATGTATATGTACATATAAACTATGAGAGTTTAATGAATGTTGTGTCAGTATGTTAATGTGTTCTATGATACTTATGATGTATTTTGTTATATATAGTTACTTGTATAATTATTTATGTTTCCTTGACTTTTAATACTATTTTATATGATGGTTTTTAATAAACTAGTAGTTATGTCTTAGAATACTAGACTATGGTAATATGGGTTATCATAGGTGTAGTATGTTTGGAAATAAATTGTGGTAGTTTAAATCTATAGTTAAATGTGTATACACATAAGTGGTATAAATTGTAATCATTATTTTTAGTATGGGATAGAAATAATGTAATATTCATTCATATGCTTGATGGAATAAATGTATGCTTTATTTACTCCTATATTTAACATGTTATATGATGTATTTGATAAGTATGATGTAAATTAAATGAATCTTGTGGTTGAATTATATTAATCCAATCTACATTGATTTTATGGAGTAAGGAGTGAGATGGAATTCAGTGGATTATTGGTATCATAATGATAGATGAAGGTAGTTTGATCAAGTGGTGTGCATGAATTTGATTGATCTAGATCATTATCATTTATTAATTTTAAAATGTTGGGCCAAAGTATGTTTAGCGAGACATTATAATTTTATGAGTATGATTCACATGTTTGTGTGATATCTTAATAGAACATATTTCCATGATACACTACATGTTTAGTTTAGAATTATACATCACATAGGTACTTGCCTATCTCTCTAGATTCTTGTGCCATCACTATCTACTCATCTATGAAAGGAGGGCCATTTTCTAATGGGATTATTAAAGGGTATTTCTGGTCTATGGTTGGTGTGGAAAATCACTTGGATGATGCTCTCCCTCCCCAAAATAGTACTACTATTGAGACAACACTTGATATTACCATAGATATTGGAGAGTTTAGGGAACTCATGATTCAGGGAGCCATGTATCTAAATTATCTACATTTTATTAAATTTTTATATTATTATTGAATATTTTCATGAAAAATTATGATTAATTATTATTGTGTACTGACAATGGTGATTGTAAAGTTGTATCAACTGTGGCTGAGTTGTTGTATTACTTCTTATGTTCATTTTATGTAGCATTCTCTTGACATTAAGGATATGTGATATAAGATGTAATGTGTACTTACTATTATCAATTGAGTATATATATGACATCTACTTATAGTATTGAGGTGTAATATATTTATGGTATATATATTTAAATAATAAAAAAATGTTTTCTATATCTAATCTAGCAAGGTTGTTAAATGGGGTATCAGAGTTGTGGCTCAAACTCTAGGACCTAATGAGTTCATTACCATTTTTGTGTCTTTCTATTCATTGGTTTGAACCTAGTGACATGAATTATTGCATTGGTATTTGGGATTTGTAGTTCCTTAGTGTGGAACCATGTACACCATGATTAGAGTTTTGAGATTGGATATATCCTCCTGTAAGGATTGGTGACTTTGTTAAGTATGTGACATTATGTTATAGTGAGTATACATCCTTAAGATCTCTATTACCTTCTTAAAATTTTTATAGGGATAACTTATCGAATGTCTCAATGGTTATGGTTGCATTTAATCTTGGGTAGATGAGTATATAATGTAGTTCATGAGTTATGAACAAAGTATTTCTACCATAGTTTGATCACTTATATCAAACACGTTGAGTGTAATTGCATCCTTTTTGTTAATCAAGTCACCTTCGCCATTGTGTTTTGTGTTGTGAGTGTTTATAAGTATGAGATGATTCTCACTTATTATATATTATCATTCTTTAATTTTTTTTATTTCCACTTATCCTAGGAATGGTATTATAAGACTAATTTTAGTTTTGGTACCACCTAATGTGGTGGGAATTTTATTACAATAGGGTGTTCTTATTTTGATTGAGAGTTCCTTTGTGTTAGGAGTTTATTTATGGTTGTAACCCTTTAATTTATGTATTTTATTAAGAAGGGTCATATATCCTAGTTATCTTTGAGATGAGTCATTATTATCTCATTCTCCTTTGACATCATTATAAGCTATTGAGAGGATTCATATTTTCATGATATTGAATTAGTGTTCTCTTAGATGAGAACTTGTTTTTAAATTGTTATTTGATTATACTCCCTTATATTTTTTTGGAGAATGTATTTTAATTCTTATTGAGAGAGAATTTTTGGGATTGGATTTATTGATACATCTTTGTGATCAACACTTTATTTCTCTCATAAGTAAAAATAGATTGTGATACTATACTTACAAATTTGGTAAGTAGATAATATTTCAGCAACATTGAGTTGTAATGTTTTCTTTTTACCTTATGAGGGTATGAAGGAGTTTATGAGATGATATTTCTCTACTTTTCACTTGGTACTCTTTGGAGACACTACTTTATTTTACTTATGATTGTAGACCATGCAGAGTGGCAAACCTTGAATTATATATTAAAATTTTAGATTACGAATTATAAGTTGATTATAGTTAGATTATACTTAGTGTGATATTATACACCCATGATTAGATTTATATTGCTCTCTTTTTACTTAAAGCATGTTAATTTTAAGAGTTATTTATGTACCTCTTTTTGAAATCAAGTAAAGTATAGTAGGTGAGGAACATCTTGTCAATCTAGGGGTTGTAATAAACCTTTAACTTGTTGTGTGCTAGTTAAGAAAACAAGGAGATATTGTATTGCTTATTCCATTATAATGTTGTAAGGATGAGGTGATCCTTGATCTTAGTATGTTTTGTTAATTTTAATATTATTTTCTCTTAACTATGAATATAATACTATAAGTTAAGCTCATAAATATGATACTAGATATGTTGGTTAGTGGCAAATTAATACATTTATGGATTGATTGTATGATATTATCTTGTATGTATGTTAATACATCTAGAATTATTTAGCTCATATTATTGTTTTCTATGATGTATTAGAATAAAATTTGGATTCATTAAACATTATGCACTATTTGGAAATCATTAGGTTATGGAGACCTAATAAAAGAGTTTTGAATTAGGAATGTGAGTTCTAAATGATAAGAAGTTATCTTACTTAGCCTCACATGGACTTGATTGTTACTAAGTTGGATCTAATAGATGGACTTGTCAAGTTTGGGATTTGACAGATGGACTTGTCAAATTTAGTCATATGGCCATATGCATGTATATTGTGGACATGTATTCCATGATTTTATATACTTAAGAGATGTAATATATTTCTAATTACTATTCATCATCATAATTATCAGGGGTTCTATAGAGTAGTGAAAATATTGACATGTTATACTCGTCAAGAGCTATATCGATAGAAATAATATTAACTTATACACATTAGTCTTGCTAGGTTCCCTAATTACTTTTATCTAAAATGAGAAAAAACACTTTCTAGGATAGAGAGATGTATTGAGGGTTGGAAGATTTTGTGGAACTCTCCCTGGTAATTTATTT
This sequence comes from Torreya grandis, assembly GCA_037957365.1. Classification (NCBI taxonomy): domain Eukaryota; kingdom Viridiplantae; phylum Streptophyta; class Pinopsida; order Cupressales; family Taxaceae; genus Torreya; species Torreya grandis. The sequence goes on from JARHVA010005797.1 coordinate 1,015,277, forward strand.
TGGCTTGTATGATGATCTTATATGATTTTGGGAAGTTGGTGAAACTTTAACTGAGTTATGTATATGGGCTTGTCTTTTTTGATGGTTTTGGACCCTAGGGTGGTCATGACAAGAACATTCAGAGTAAGTAATGCTTGTAAACCTTATTTGCATAAAAACTAAAATGTATTTAATTAGGGTCTTGTGGGACCAATACTCTAAGAATAGTACAAATTGAAGGAACTATGATAAGTTTTATATGTAATTTCCATTGACTTATTAAATTTGATATTGTATATCATATTTTTTATTTTCTAAATAATGTGTTAAATAATAAACTATGTCTGAATAAGTATCATCAGGGATGGTGAATAAATTTAGGGAGGAAGGATGTTACATCCTGATTATTCACCAGGAAAACTTATTAAATTATCCATCGATATCCATAGTTGATAATTTTAGATTTGGCTATTTTTAACTAAGCTTAGAGATATACTGTTATGAGATGATAGGATATTACTTAGGTTATATGATCATGCTACTATCAGTTAGTTGTAATTACATGTTTACTCTATGATCATGTTGATTTATCATTTTATCTATATTTTGTGTTGAATATTTATAATGATTGTTATGACCTATCTTATTCATTGTGAGGATGATGAAGGAGAATCCACCCTTAGAGCATAACAGAGGGAGAGCATCATCAGAGAGGGTGACATAAATAGAGATGTTAGAGGTTGATAAATAGTTTAACTAGTACCTTACACACACCACAGACAACTAGTACATGATTAAATGCACAATTGATTAGTTATCAAAGTGTGTTTAATGTCATTTTTCATTAGATAGTCATTTATAATTTAGTTTGATAGCATAGTTTAATGGTTTGCAAAATTATCTTACATGTGGATATAAATGTTTTGAGATTTATTTTATTGGACTAATTTGGGTTATTAGTATATAATTTAATCACTAAACTATCATGACAATTTGAAATGATAATTAACAAATATGCTGACTATTGAAAATGTGAGCTAAATGAAATAAAATGTTAGAAATCTATAAATTTCCATTAAGAAGAAAAGCGATAAAATGGAAAGGAGGAAAAATTTAAATTTAGAGGAAAATTTTAATTAAATTCCATTATTTGATAAATGAGGATAAATCAAATAAATAAAAAAAAAAAGTAAGAAATCAATAAAATAGAAAAAGATAAAGTCTTAAAAAAAGAAAGATTAAAAAAAAAAGACTACACCTATTTTAAAGAGAGGAAAATTAAGAAAGGGGGGGATATAAAATTTCATAATAAGTGGTAAAAAAGTGGGGAAAAGAAGTAAAAATGCATGGAGGAGAGGGAAAACCAAACAAATTTTATTAAGACCACACCGATTTAAGTTGGATGTTATTGCAAGGTAAGTGAATTTATTAATATTTTGAGTAATTTGACACAACTTTGTGTATTATGGTTGAGTCAATATATGCATTATGTATAACATGTATACATCAGACTTATGATTTGAATGTGAATGGTTGTGTATTTTTGTGTGTGTCTCTTACATGGATGGCTATAACTTATAAGTTATTACATGATATTGTGTTTTAATAGCATTTTTATTTTAGGGGAAACTAGATTTTTGCAACCATAAACAATATAAACCTTAACATATAAAAAATTATAAAATAATTTAGAGGGGAATTAGTATATCATAATTGATTTCCAATTTGGGTATAGAAATAAAATATTTTGACTAAATACTAGAAGTTTACATCCTGGGGTGATGGTTAATAATATTATAAATGTGGTAAGTTAATTATGAATGTTTTAGATGACTCATGTGAATTATGTTGAAATTGAGGCATGATAGTTTCATTCTTTTAATACTCACCATGCATGTGTATCCTTATATATATGTACATATGTTGGTAGACCTTGGTAACTTGCTAAATAGGTTGCCACAGTTTCATTCTATGGCTAGTTCACTTGATATGTACTTACCAAATATATATACTGAGTGAAATATAAATTAAGATACAATGATAGATAATATTATTGGAGTCATCATAAAACATAAATTTTAGGTAGTAGTTAATAAGTTAATAACCCCAGAATTATTTCTTGTTTATTGCATGCTTAATATGATTCACTAGAATTAATACTTATCAAAATGATTTAGTGAAGGTATCACTATATAATTAGAACATAGTGCCCATAATCCATATTTAGGATAGTTAAAGGGATAATTACTCTTTGTCGATTATCAGTCCAAGAATTATAGATATGTAAGGCATCACTATTTATGACAATTAATGTACATATATTATATTGTTTCCAAGACTACTTATAGCTTATAGTTTACATGTAATTCATCAGGGGGTCATTGATTTTTAAAGGAAAAAAGGAAGAAAACTTATTTTCCAAGAAGTGTCACCATAGGTGAGTAAATCAATGTAGATCAGTAACAAATTGAATACTTTATTTGTTAAACACCTTAATCTAAGTGGAAATAAATGTTAATTTTAAAAAAATAGCTGCACATGATTATATTAAAAATAATAATTGTTGACCTCAGTAAGAAGTATTTTATACGCTAACTTGATAAGTGAAGCAATTTATCTAATAAAAATATATATTGATTAAATACCCTATTAAATAAACATTAAAAATAGGTGATTTAATCTTAAGTAGGTGGTAGTTAATTACCATTAGTCAGTTAGCCATTAACCATTATCTAGATTGTTAAATATTTAATCTAGCCATTAGTTGAGTTGCTAAATAATGGCCATAAAATGAGAGTATTGGTATTAAATACTATTGTGTTAACATTGTTAACATTCGTATAATATCAAAAACTATGTAAATGTTATTATTATTGTTCATTAATATTATAAGAAGGATTTAATACTTGTACATAATATTATTTTTCATCTTATGTTTTTTGTAATATTACTTATGTATAATGGTATAATATTGGATTATGTATTAAGTACTTACAAACTCTGTAAAACAAGAAAGCCATTAGCTAAGTTATGGACAATATGAGGAGGTGTATACAGTATCAATTAGGCTTATGATCTTTTAAATTAGTATGAAGAGTTGGTGGTAGCCTTAAGATCTATTAATACCTTAGATATTTTTAGAATTTTGGGTGTCATGTTTAATTTTCCTTGTATTTTGGGTATTAATTACATGACATGGCATACAACGAGTTCACTGAGAGTTTTTGATTTGAATAGTGTCATTGTAAACTTGTGTACAATGTATGCCATGTTTATACTAATGGGTGAAGGGTTTTAATTACATGACATGGCATACAACAAGTTCATTGAGAGTTTTTTATTTGAATAGTGTCATTGTAAACTTGTGTACAATGTATGCCATGTTTATACTAATGGGTGAAGGTTATATATATATATATATATATATATATATATATATATATATATATATATATATATATATATATATGCCAACATTTAAACCCATGCTTAAACACATAAGTTCTAACTGAAAATGTTTTCACTACCTTAGTGAATCTTATATCAATATAATTAACGATAGCTTTTGAATATCACATAACGGTGATTATATTTTGTTGAATATGCATATATGAACTATTTATGAAAGGATTCATTCCTTAAGAACTATCAATATATGATGAGATTGGAATATTGAGATGGAGAGGTCTATTGATTTTAGGGAATAAGGGGTGTTTTGATGATTCACAAATGTCATAATCATGGAAAAACCTTATAAAAACTTTGATTAGAGTTTTAAGTGACTGTTAATATAGGTAGACTATATTAAAATATTATATGTACTTTAGTATATAATATTGTTTAGACACAAAGAACATATAGTAGGACATCGTGATGTGTGCCTATAAATCATGCTTTTTTGATTTCTTAAAAGTAACTTGTGCATAAATAGTGGATTATATTAATACTACTTATGTAAGATACTTTAATATATTTATGAAGGTAAGGTTAAGCATTCTAAACCTAGAGAATACCCTATTGGTATGATCTATACTTATTACCTTTTTTTTTGTTAGGTTATTTGTGAAATTGTAATACTAGATATTCGTGGTTGTGTAGTTGTGTTCATATATAAATAACTATGATATTATGGGATGCCATAGGGTAATATAGTATAAAATTATGTTGTAATTTTATGGTACATACTATAATTTTTATGCCTAAACTCATATCTACATTTGATAGATTTATCATATGAATGTTGGTTATTACCATGGATAATGAGTTTTATTATAGTTGGTAAGACTTTGTGTATGTAGGCATATAACCTTTGAGATTTTAATGAATGTTATGTTGGTATGTTAATGTGTTATATTGTAATTATGACCTATTTAACTATGTATAGTTACTTTTATAATTACTTATGTTTCCTTGACTTTAAGACTACTTTATATGACAATTTTTGGGAAAAATAGTAGTTATGTCTTAGAATACTAGACTATGGTGATATGGGTTATCATAGGTGTAGTATGTTTGGAAAAAAATTATGGTAGTTTAAATCTATAGTTAAATTTGTATATACCTAGATTGTATAAACTATAATCCTTATTTCTAGTATGGGATATAAATAATGTAAGATTCATTCATATGTTTGATGGAATAAATGTATGCTTTGGTTACTCCTATATTTAGCATGTTATATGATGTATTTGATAAGTAGGATGTAAATTAAATGAATCTTGTAGTGAAATTATATTTGAAAAATTTTCATTACTATTATGGAGTAAGGAGTAAGATGTGCTTCACTAACTTACTGGTATCTCAATGACAAATGAAGGTGGTCTAATCAAGTGGTGTGTATGAATTTAATTGGTCTAGATCATTATCATTTAATTATCATTTCATGAGTATGATTCACATTTTTGTGAAATATCTTGCAATAAAATGGATTTTTTTGTAACTATGACCTATTTCATTATATATAGTTACTTGCATAATTACTTATGTTTCCTTGACTTTAAGACTACTTTATATGATAGTTTTTGGGAAAACAAGTAGTTATATCTTAGAATACTAGATTATGGTAATATAGGTTATCATAGGTGTAGTATGTTTGGAAATAAATTTTGGTAATTTAAATATACAATAAAATGTGTATATACCCAAGTGGTATAAACTATAATCATTATTTCTAGTATGGGATAAAACTAATGTAATATTCATTTATATTTTTGATGGAATAAATGTATGATTTAGTTACTCTTATATTTAGCATGTTATATTATGTATTTTCTAATTTAGATGTAAATTAGATTAATCTTGTGGTTAAATTGTATTTGACCAATCTACATTATTGTTACAAAGTAAGGAGTGAGATGGACTTCACTGGCTTATTGGTATCGCAATGATAGATAAAGGTAGTTCGATCATGTGGTGTGTATGAATTTGATTGATCTAGATTGTTATCATTTATTAATTGTAAAACTTGGGGCCAAAATATGTTTAGTGATACATTATAATTTAATTAATATGATTCACATATTTATGGGATATCTTTAAATAGAATGGATTTATATGATACACTACATGTTTAGTTTATAATCATACAACACATGAGTACTTGCTTATCTCTTTAGATTCCCATTCTATCACTATCTACACATCCATGAAGGAAGGGTCATTTATTAATGGGATTAGTGTGGGGGATAATTTGTCTATGGTTGGTGTGGAAAATTACTCAAATGATTCTCTCCCTTCCCACAATAATACTATTATTGAGATGACACTTGAGATTGTCATAAATACTAGAGAGTCTAGAGAACTCATGCTCTAGGGAGCTAGGTATCTAAATTATGTACATTGTATTAGATTGTATATTATTATTTAGTATTGTCATGAATAATTATGATTACTTATTATTGTGTATTGATAGTGGTGATTGTAGAGTTGTATCAGTTGTGGCTAAGTTGTTGTATTACTTCTTATATTCATTTTGTGTAGTATTCTCATGAAATTAGAGATTTGCGATATAATATGTAATGTGTACTTACTATTATCACTTGAGTATATATGTGATATCTATTTATATTCTTGATATGTAATCTATTTATCATGTATATGTTTAAATAATAAAAAAATTACAATTTTCTATGTCTAATCCATCAGGGTTGTTACATATCAGTGATCTAATATCTATCTAATGTGATTTTTATAGGTGTGGTAGAGAATGAAGAGACCAAATGGGGGTTCTTAGTGAGGTAATAAATACATGATATACTAAATGAGATGCTCACACTATATGACCCTACTATAATGGAGATCCTAGGGCACCATTTTCCCCATCTTAGGGGAGCTAGTTTAGACTAGATGGAAAGATCATGAGGTAGCTACGAGTGCACAGAGAGGGAATGAAATCATTATTAGAGGTGAGTGAAAGATAGGTATGTGAATGGTTGGCTCTAGTTAAATATATAATTTTGCATCTAGCTACCATGACATATATGGAATAGGTATAGGCTTAGGAGAGAGATATATGCAGTGACCCTAACCTAGATGACATAGGTATATGAGTAGGAGAGGGTGACACATATAGTAACCTTATCATAGTTGGCATATGTGTAGGCTCAATTGGCTCATCTACAGGGGTAGGTATTAGGATTGAGATCTTGAACAACCCATATAATATTATGTTCAAAGGATTTAGACTGAGGCATTTATAGGTAGCATGGCTACACCATGAAAAAGGCATGATGGGTCCTAGTCATAGAGCTAGAGAATTATATATGGTTATATTTTTATATTAAAACTTATGACACACACACACACACACACACACACACACACACACACACACAAACACACACACACACATTTCATTGGGGTAGTTGGATGCTGATTGTATGCATTTTTATTATGGTTTTGGTTGTTGATACATAGATATATTTCTTTCTATCACATGTATTTAGATTTTTGTTGTATATGCTATGGGGAATATATGAATTATGGTTTTATTTTCTAGCATTATGTACAACACATGCATGGTTAAAAATAAACAAGCAAAAATGATTTGGTAAAATATAATCAATCAAACAAAAAATAGTACTACATGATATTTCATGTTTGAAAATGTGTAATAACAAGAAAATAACTAATTATAAATAACCAAAGAGGATAAAAAAGATGGTAAAAAGTTTTGTTTTTAAACCAAGTGAAAGATTTGTACCAAAGTAAAATAAGTAAAATCACACTAAATCATGTTGGGAAGTATGAAAATATTATAATAAAATAGAAAATATTTACTAGGAAAAATGGTATTAAAAAAAATTTAAGTCATTCAAATATAATAAATCATGTTGAGAAGTATAAGAGAAAAACAAAAATGGCAAAAATTAGTCTTAAATTTATCACACTAATTCAAGTTGGGAAGTATGAAAAATTCAAGAAATGGTTGGATTTTCATGCAATTGGAAAATAAGAAGATAAAATAAGTGAAAGAGAAATTAAGTAAGCATAAAAAATACTAAATCAATATATGAAGCATGTAAATGATGTGTAACTTCATAATCGATCACATCTTATCTCATATTTGACATAGGTAATTTTGATTATGACTTAGATTATTGGAAAAATTTGTGAGGAAAGCCAGGTATTATTCATTGTCTTACAATGTAACTCAAAAATGGAACACCAATGAGGTGGATTTTAATGTGAAAATTAGGAAATAAAGGATGTTGGTAATAGGAATGAAATTTTGGTAATTTGTGAGGAAAGCTAGGTCCTATCCATAGACTTACAATGGAAATGACAAATGAAATCCCAAGGGGAGTGATTAGTGAATATAAAAATATTTTTTAAGAATAAATATGAGGAATGTAGGGAATGAAAAATGGAATGTAAAAACCATAACTGAGGCATCTTATGAGAGTACCTTAGGAGACATGAGACATACTAAGGACATGAAAAGACTCTAAGTGATTAGTGACCATCAATGTACAAAAGGAAACCTATTCACTATAGACATAAATATTTTTAGGAAAATAAGCATGATACTAAGATTAACTCATGAAGGTAGATTGAGACAAGAAAATTAAAATGGTCCTACCTTCCCACGACATGTTCCCCATTCCTCAGGACCCCTTATAGATCCATCGGTCTACTACGAATATTGGGTACTTACATGAGAAAGTAGGTAGCACTAAATTTTTTTTTAATTCTCCTTTTATAATCTACTGGACTACAACACCCCAATGGACATCGGATCTACTATGAGGCTAACTATGGATTTTAAGCTTTGAATAAAAGAAAGATATGTTTTTTATATCACATATTTTAGTGTGATTTGACTTTAAAGAAGTTTAAAATGTTTTTGCTTGTTACATCATTACCTTTTATTAAATGATTTAGTTTTGAATGTTTTTAAGTTCTTTTAAGATTCCTCCTCCATATGGACTTAGAATGACCAAACATGAGAGATAGAGTGATACACATGAATGAGTTTTAGGCTTAGGCTAAAGGAAGCTAAGTAACCAAAGATAAGACTGACTAGGAGACTTAGGCTTAACAATGAACCAACATGTTATCTCAAGTCTCAACCATATATATGCTTAGTTTTTAAAAAGGAAATAAAAGGAATAGAGGATATCCTAAAGTTTATTGGTGAATAAAAGAATATAATGAGATGAAATTACTTGTTAAATTATCACATTATAATAAATAAAATGACTAAAAGGAACTAGGTTTGTAAAACCAAGTCATAATGACAATTAGCCTTGTATATAGAGATAAAAAATCAAAAAATCATGAATAAAACATAAGGGAATTTGAAGAAGTAAACTCAAGAAGAAAGAGGAAGAAAGGATAAAGAAGGCATTCATAAACTAAACATAAGTGACAATATAAGCAATATATAAAGTATAAAAAGTAAAGTCACTATGTAAGATAAATAAGAATTTGACACAATGTCAAATGATATAGCAAATATATAAATATAAGATTAGATCACATGTCTAATCAAAAATAAAAATGTAAAAAACACCATTCATGTATTCATAAATAATGATATATTTTCCCACACACATTATCCAGAACATCTGATAAATCTCTATGAAGCTAGACACAAAATACTACTAATGTCTCATCTATCTTCAATGAAAACTAGGAAAATACTACTCATCTAATATCCTTAATAGAAAACATAGGAATGTTATATAGATCATGTTAAGGAGGGATATAAGGAAAGTGATGCTTATAAAGATGTATAGGAGTGGAATCTATGGGAAATACATGAATCACTAGTGGGGAAGGATCCACAAGTGAGGGAATCATAGGTGGAGAAGGATCTACAAATCAAGGAAGGTCCACGGGTGAAGGATTCATGGGTAGAGAAATAGAAGGTGATGAAGGGACCACATGAGGGGATGAAACAACTAGAGGTAGAACCATGATAAAATAAGGGGGGGCCTTCTTATGGGAATGAACTATGGGAGGAATGGTAAAATGTTCAAGAATAGCTATAAGATGATATTTAAGGTGTTTTTAAAGGATGAGGTAGTGATCGATGTGATGGGTGCCACATTGGTGCCAAAGATAATACACATCTCCATACTTTGGTATATAATTCGATAGTACCTTTGAGGGAGGTATGGCCTTATATAAAGGTTGAGGAGTAGAAGGACAAATTATAAATATATTATCATAACATGTGATAATATGTGGATGAATGATTATATGTGTCATGGAAGAAAAAAATACACATATGAGTAGGCTTAATATAATTACTCACAAGAGGAGGTGTAATAGGAATGGAAGGAGTTTTAGAAGGTAAGTATACCCACTTGGTGGGAAATAGAGCCATCTAAGGTAAATGAAGTAAACCATCACCAAGATAAGGTGATGGTGGGGAAGGAACTAGATTAATATTAGTGAAATGAGTTATGGGATCAAAAGTAGGGATATATTCAACAATAGCAAGAGAAATAAAATCTCAACTATAGAGGGATTAAGAATGGGCTCAAATATAATAGGATTATGAATGGGATCTAATGTAGGATATACTAAGGAAGGGTCAGGGTCTACATTAGGATGAATAAGGGTTGTATACATCTCAAGGATAAGCAAGTTATAGGGATTAGTGTACCTAATAAAGTGGTAAGGCCCAATTATAGTATAATCCATAAGCATAATCCTATGAGGTTATTCAAAAACTAGATGTTTTAGTACCATCTCTACCTTATGATAAAGAGGGAAAATACTAAAATTAATAACTATAAATTATGGAACTTGGGAAGATACATGAAAAGATTGAAGCAAACAAAAATGATGATGAATAATTTTATCATCACGGGCCTGAACAAGACCACCTAGGAATGGATCATCTAAGTAATAACCATCCTCTTAATTAAGTGTGTGAATATTAATGACACACATAGGGATGAATTTATCATTTGATGACGTGTGATGGATGTAATTATAAGTCTTAGTCAAGAAAATATGGATATCATCACAAGGAGGTTTATGAGAATGAGGATGCAATGAAACATGAAGATGAGAGATGAGATGAGATGAGATGACATACTGGAAGTTTTAATTTTGAGATTAATCTAATTAGGATAATCATCATCAAAATCTATGAGTTTAGGAGGAATATTCCTAATGAGTTTAGGATGATCATTGTAACCATGATTGAAATTGATAGGAAAGTTGAATCTTTATAACTCACATTCTTAGAATTGTTCACAATTCCAAGGGTTAGTGTTGCCTTGAATCTTATAGATGGATCCATTGTGAGGGAAGTTAATGCATTGGTAGGAATAATAATCAACTAATATCATATGGTGAGTCCATAACCTACTATAGAAGATGTTATAATAGAGATTAAAATTAATTATTATCACCTTCACACAAACAGTGACAAGTGGGATGGTAATGGGAATCCACACACCACCTAAAGGAGGAATTCAACTTTGATCATATATTTTACATGTGTATTTTATATTACATTCAAAATATCTAAGTGTTCTGATAAAATTGAGAGAGGAAATACAAGTGCCAAAACCATCATCAATCAAGGCACATTTGAAATGGATATCACATATTTGGACACTAATGAATAGATGAGGATAATCCACAAAAAGTAGAATCTCATCAAGAATCATAGAAGAGATGGGAAATTTTAAGGAAAAATAAGGTTCCATTATTTTGTCAACATGGATGGACATCTCTTCACATTTTTGTAACATGTTATCTTCAAATCTAGATAAGGTTGTTCTAGATCCTACTAAGGGAGGATAAGGGATGAATTTCAAAAGAGAGTTTAATAAGATAGTTTCTATGATGTAGATAGTTCTTCATAAGCTCAAGGAATGGAATTTGGGATGGGATATTAGTGATTTATATGATAGGATCCCACTCATCATAACCCATAAGAATGTTGTTAGAAATAGGTGCATAGTGTTAAAGGAGGTCATTTGAAGGAGGAGCCTAAGTGCATTAGAATTTATGTTGATAAGAAGGATAAGGTTTATAAAAAGGTTGTAGATTATGTTGTGAAGATGAAGAATTTGGTTCAGGTGTAGGTTGAGAGTTGGTAAAGGAAGTTTTGATATAATCTTGATTGTCATTAGTGTTAGGTAAATAATATGAAGGGAGAGTAGAAATAGAATGGGAGGTGTTATCCAAGGAAGGATTTGGAAGTGGTTCATCAAAGGTTATAAAATCATTTTGCCCCAAATAATTTGAGTGAGTTAGATAAGAATCTTGGATAACACGAAATGTGCAAGATAATAGAGGGGTGTAGATAGGTTGAGGATTAATAAAAATAACTACCCTTTGCATACTAGTCATATTGACCACATTCTCTTCATAAGTAGGGTCAACAAGACTTTATACATTATTGGTGGAATGGGTGGGATTGTCTTGGGTATCTTGACAAGGTTCATGATTAGGAAAAGGGTCTTTATAGATAGACAAATGAGCATTATCTTGATTCAAGGCTTGAAATTAATAATGTGCTTCATGAGCCTTAAAATCAATGTCATGGACTTGTTTACATTTTATAATGATAGAATCATGATCAAAATTAGGACCAAGAAGAAAACCCATAGATAAATTATGAATTTACCTATATGTCTGATGAGAATGACCCCAAATATCATGAAACCAACAAAACCTGTTAGGATCATACTAGGATTTCATAGGACAAGTGGGATCAAGTTCTCATGGTGGAGGCATAGGTAGACATTTTAGTAATTCAACTAAGATAAAGGTTTATGGCCATAAATGTTATTAGGTGAAGATAAATAAGGATTAGTGTATTTTTGAGAAGGGGGAGTTGGTTTAAAGGATTGGTTAGGAATAACATCTTGAATAGTATGAATGGTGTCATAAGAGTCCATGATACCATCAATGATAGCATTAATTTTTTTTAAAAATTTATTAAGATATGAGGACCCACATAAGGTAAAGGTGGCTCAAATTGATGCACAAGTAAATCTCAGCATTTATCTTAGTCAATAGCCTCCTCTAAGGTATTTGGAGAAATAGTGCAGACCTAATATTGTAACATAGGAAAAAAAGCATTTGTAAAGAGATGGAAAAGGTTATCATCAGCCATTTTATGTTAACATTTGTTGGACAGTGTTTTCCACCTTTCAACAAAAGTTTGGGAAGTTTATTTTTCAAGTTTTTTAAAATTTATAAAGCGGGCCAAAGTATTTTTAGGAAGATCACTAGTTTGGAACTCTTGGACTAGAGCATTTACTAAATCTTCCAACCTAGTAATAGAATGAGTTTTAAGTTGGTTGTAACCAATCACAATCATCACCCATGAGGGTTTTGGATAAGAACTTATTAGAAAAAAATGTATTTAATTTGACCAATTATTTATAGATATTTATAAATGTTTTGAAATGAAGAGTAGGATCAGTTTATCCATTATAAGAAATGGTAGGAGTGATACCTCCTATATAAATATTAGCAATTTGAGTGGTAAGAGGCTCATTTTGAACATGCTAAATGGTTTTGTTAACCAAAGGAGGTTGAGGGATGAGATTTCCTTGGGAATATTAAAGAGGAGGTGGGGGAACATTTTGATTATGCATGCCCCAAGACATTGGTTGAGGACGAGTTTGAAGATGGAGAAGGTGATTTTGCATTCTCATCATTTGATTTATATTAGATCTTGAAAAGTATTTATTTGATTACATGTTTTTAATAAGATTTAATGGGTTTGATTGGCATTATTATCATTATTTGAATCATTAGAGTTAGTATTAGTGTCTTGGGTACCACTACTGGTGTTGGTATAAGCTTGAGAGGAACTATTATAATATGAGGCACTAGTCGAAAAATTTGCTTATGTGAAAAAAGATGGACCAGTGAAGGGATGAGAAGAGGAAGCACTAGAAGCATGATTACATTGGGTAAAAAGAAATGCACTAGTGGAAGGATTAATAATAATGGGTCTTAAGAGAGGCCCACTAGATGTATAACCTACCTTGCTAGTGGAGATACTAACATGAAGGTAGAAGAAGTTAAAGAAGAAGAGGTCATGGCATGAGAAGGGGTCATAATTGAGGGAAGAGGTTGAGAATAAAAGAAGGTATTACCCCTATATCCATGTGAGAATGTGGGAGAAGCTGAATGAGTATCTTTAACTTGACCACTAATCATGAGATGGTAAATGGCAAAAGGATCCTTTCCTCTATGTTGAGGAAATTTGGAGATAAAGAAGATAATTTCAAGAGTATAATATAATTCAAGTTGATCTTCAAGGGAGAAAAGAGGATTATGATATGAAGAGGAATGAGGAGGGGTCCTATAGTTCATTATGTAAGTGGCTATATGAACATTACTCTCATCTAAGAGAGGAGCCTTACCTTACTTATGGGATACCTTATGAGGGTTGGTAAAAATCATCATGTCTATTGAATTCAACTCAATATTGTATTCAAATAAAAATTTCATGATGAAGGAGAATGACTAAATAAGGTAAGAGAGATGAAAACAAAAGAAATAGTAAGTGATATCAAACTATACAAAATCAACTATGTTAACCTAGTAAAAACACATGGCTTGAAAATTGTATAAAGTTGATTGGGTTGACATAACACAATAGACAAAGGTTGAAAAGAAGTGTACAAGATCAATTGGGTTGACCTAGCACAACAAATAGGGAAAATAGACAATATGTAAGTGACTATGTTGAAAGAAATGACTATATATTGAGATAAGAAAAAAATTTCAAGTACTTAGGAAAGTAAGAAATAAAATAAAACACACAATAAATTAGATCAATGAGGTTGAAATAAATGAGGCACATAGCACAAAACCTTGCACCAATGTTGGATAATGCAAGTTTTTACAATACAACATACAACTGATTAAAGATCAAGCAATCAACATGGAAATTAAATGCTAACTAAGTGGTCAATCTAAATGTTATTAGATTATTAGAATAAAATTTTAGATGTGATAGGAATTTGGCTATAAGCAAGGAACTAAAAAGCAATCTACAGATGGTTTCATGATGTTTGGACTGAAAGGGATCTATATTGGTAATGGTATTAGTTAGTATTGGGGCCTACCCACTCACTTAACACAATATAGTGATAAGGGTGTTGGGTACTTAGCCAAAATATACCATTAACCACATTTTAAAATTTATCCAAAAAACTAAGTCAACTTCCCCCTTGGTAAAGAAACCCATGTAGGTAGGTCTTGGGTAGACAAATACTAAAATGATTTTTAATATTTTGTGATTTGGTAGTGTGTTCATAATGTTGGGTGAATATTTTTTCAACCAACTAACTGGTGAGCAAAATAGGTCTCTTCACCACAACATAGGAAGATTGGTCATCTGATGTTGCAGGTTTACCACATCTAAAGGGGAAAAATCTCTCCTCTCATCAGGGGGAGGTTCCCTATAGGTATAAAGGGGCTATATACTATATATATAAGTAGAAAGTAACACTCATGGGTAGGATAAACCATCCATCTCTCTTATTTCAGAGATGATGCTCATAGCTCAAAGGAGAAATCCTAGGTGATTGGTGAAAGTGCTTCTCTTCTTTTAGAAGTAACATCCAACCAAGAGTCAGATCCCTTCTTGGATAGTAGAAATCTTGGTGAAAACATAGAAGGCACTTCTCTTCTTTCAAAAGTGCTTATTCTTGCAAACAACAAGAATCTTTCTGGTAACAAGTGACTGATAATTGAGTATAGAGTAACCAACAATCTAAAATGTATCAAAAATTCTCCACCTTGACTACCCAAGAGTGAGGTATGAAGAACAATGGGGGCATAAAGTCATCCCAAGGTCCTTTACACACTAAATACAACTATGGCAGCACAAAGTCTGAAAGTAGTTGGCTTCAGGACACCTTCCTTATCACTTCCACTAGCTCTACTTGTTAAATTGCATAAACAAGAATACATTCACAAAATAGATATAAGAACAATCTCCTAGAATGACACAAGCTATAACAGCACAAAGTCTGAAAGTAACTTGCTTTCTAATTCAAACAAAGAAATATGATAAATAATCTGAGCTCAAATTCTTAGTGATGCCTTTCAATTTGGGTAGAGTTTTGCTTTTGGTAAAGGGAAGATCTCCCTTCAAATGATACAAGAGGTTACATTATATAGAGGCCTAAGGGAAGCTTGGCACTTTTTCCCATGGAGCAACCTATGCTGTGTAATTAATGCCTTGGATGCATTCTTGGTTTTGTTAGGAAGGGCCATGCTGGAGTAGGGTGGTTGCCTCAATTTTGTCATGTTGATTCATCTTTAGTGTCTACTCCCTAGCTTGAATCACTCATTCCATCACCTGCTAGCCACACAACTGTCTATTCCACCTTTACTCCAAAGGGGACAAATAGGCTATGCTTTCAATGTTTGTAGGCCCCAAATACCTACCCAAAGAACTGCTCCACCTACTAGGAATAACTTTTGCTAAGACTTCCCTCTTTGTTTCTTCTTTCTTTTGGCCCTAGCCTTAGGGTCTTTGAATGCATCGGGTCTATGTTTTAAGCTTGCAAGGATCAATCAGACACTTCATTACAACAATTTTGACATTCGTGGATCTTTCCTCTTTTGAAGGTTAACGGCTTGTTAGTCATCTTGAATTTGATGTTTACAAGCCTATCACTCTCCTTATCAACTCCTTTGTGTCTTTATCACTTGATATGGCCACTTTTCACTATGATTCAAGTGAGGACACATGGCAACATCTACAAATTTAAAATAAGCTTATTGGAATAAGATTTGAAACTAGTTAGAGGCTAGAGGCACAGATGCAGACACATGGCACATTTTGCTGAGTCAGGATGGGACACGTGGCGAGTTCCACTACTTTGAAACTTGTTAGGAACTATTGTCTCAGTATGTGACACTTGGCAATTTTTGCTACACTTTAAGGCTTAACCCTTCTCAAAGGGAACTCACCCTTTAGGGTCTTGAATAGGGTCCATTTTTGAGTGTCGAGTGTCCCCCCGCAAGGTTACCTACCCTTCAGGATCCTCTAGGTGGCCTTCGGGCTCTAATTTCTTCAGTTAGGCTCGACCCTTTATTTCCTTCAAACAAAATGTTTGAAGGAATTCCTTCAAACAATTTGTCTGAAGGAAATCTTTCCTTCACTCTACATCCTTGTGTTGGGAGTGTTCTATTCTTTTACACATGGTGCCTTCTGCTACTTCTGATAAGTGACATGTGACATCTTGTATCAAAATAAGTGAGGACATGTGGAAGCATCCACCTAATTCTTAGGAGCTCTTAGAAACCTTTGAGAGTCTCATGGGAGAAGACATGTGTCATCTCCCATCGAACTCTAGAAATGCTTATGAAAATAGTTGAGACTCACTTTAGCAATCACACAAATGGTGAGACTTGTCAACTTCCACCGATTCTTATCAGGGACACATGGCATCTTCCACGGAATCATACTAAAACCTTCCACTGTTGACACTTGGTGCTTTCTACTCTCAAGCTTTTGCAACACCATAGAAACACTTGGGACTTATTTGAGTTCTCATAGATGATGAAACTTGTTTCCTCCACCTATTTTATTCATTCACCTGGGATCCGCCATAGTCTTAGCTCAATGTAGTGAAGCTAAAGGAAGGGACTGCAGATATTGACACTTGTAGGCTTCCGACAAGCTTCAAAAAGGGACACGTGGTAGTATCCACCACTTCTTAGAAACAAAGTATAATGTCTCTCAATGGATGACACTTGGCAGCTTCCCCTCATCCTTTTCTTTTGTGCATGCTTTAGTTGAACCATTCGTTGAACCATCTATTTTGATACTTCTTTTTCTGACTGAGGCCACCTTTAAACCTTTGAACTCGTGAACCATTGAACTTTGAAGTGGTTCAAGGTTCAACGGTTCAATCAATTTATTCTTTTTATTTGGCTAAGTCATCTTGATATCTTTAAACCAAGCGCATTGAACCATTTAGACATTGAACCTGTTGAACTAATGAACCAAAATGGTTCAAGGTTCAACAGTTCAATGGTTCAAGCCTTTGAAACTTGTTAAGTGCTCAAAGCCATGGAACCTTTGAAATGGTTGAACTTTGAACCTCTAATAAATGTGCTTAGCTCTTGCTAATGATGTTGAACCTTTGAACCCATTGAATTCATTGAACCAAAATGGTTCAAGGTTCAATGGTTTAATGGTTCAATCCTTGCTTAGACACTTGCTGATGGACATTTTTGATTGAACCAAAGCACTGAACCAATCCTAAAAATGACTAAGTGTTGGAATTTGGTTCTTTTGATTGAACTCACCCATGAAAGCCTTTGATCCTATTGAACCTACTAATCCCTTTACTAAAAAATCTTGAAAATTGAGGAGTTTGAAAGCTCAGAACAATTTTCAAGGGAAGAGATTATTTTTGGTTGTGAAGGACCAAAATAGTCATATGTTGTCCCAAAAATGAGAAGTCATTTTTTGGGGACAATAGTTGGCTCTAGTTGGGGAACTACCTTCAGTTGGAAACTCGAAACATAGCTAAGGGGAGTAGAAACTAGAATCTCCAGTGCCTTGAAGTATGTCATTGGGCTATGGAGTCGTACTACCCAAAAAGAAAGGCTCCAAAAAATGAAAATGAAAAGAACAAAATAGAAACAAATTCTATACATACATATGTACAGGGGAACTCATCTGATACTTCAAGAGTTGAAGTGCTTCAGATGTTGCCCATTTTGAGGTAGAGAAAAGAGAGTGCCATCTTGATACTTCAATAGGAAACTATTTTCACCATTGAGATGATGAATGGTAAAAGGGCCCCTCCATAGGGAATCAAACTTTCCATGCATCCCCTTTGGTTCTCTTCTCTTGTCACATAGTAAGACTCGATCTCCAATCTAGAAATCATGGTTCTTTACTTTCTAATCAAAGAGCTTCTTCACCAGACCTTGATGGGTGGCAATTCGGTCCACCACTACAGTTCTCTGCTCTTCTATCTTAGTAAGGCACATGATCCTCTTATCAAGGGCACTTTCATACATTTGATCTTCAATTGTTTTAGCCAATTTCAATGTTGGAAATTTTAGGGTGATTGGTATTTCAGCATTGACACCATAAATAAGTTGGAAAGGAGACATACTAATTGCCCTCTTTGGCATGATTCTATCTGCCCATAGAGCATCAGCCAATGCTTTATATCATGTCTTTTGGTTGTCAAATTCTAGCTTCTTGATGATAGCCACCAGGTTCTTATTGATTGATGCAACCTATCCATTCCCTTATGGAAAGTAATCGAAAGAGTGGGAGAGTGTAATTTCATAGTAGAAATAGAAAAAGTAATCTCCTAAGAAGTGAAACAAGCTACATTATCAATGAAAATCTTGGTTAGGACCCTAAACTTGGATATGATGTTCTCTTTGAGGAAATTTCATACTACTTCTAAAGTAGCATGTTTGGTTAGAGCAGCTTCCACCCATTTGGTGAAGTAGTCTATTACTATAAGGACATAATCATGTCCAACACTTGAAGATGGGTTTACAGCACCAATAAAGTCAATTCCCCATTGCTAGAATGGCTCCTCTATGACCATTGGCTTGAGAGGTAGGGCAGCTAACTTGGGTCTTCCAATAAACTACTGGCATAGTTCACACTTCCTAACCAACTTGTGCGCATCTTGAAAGAGAGTTGGCCAATAATACCTAGCTCATAAGATCTTATGGGTAGCTATAGGGGTAGAAAAATTTCCTCTATAGGCTGAATTATGGAAGGACTTTAGAAGTCAGCTTTGTTGCTCCTTGTCCACACAGTGAAGGAACATTCCATCAAGGTTCCTCTTATATAGGCCATTGTCCTAGAGGACAAAATTAGCAGCTTTCATCTTGATGGTTCTCCTTTCTTTATAATATAGGTGAGTGGGACACTCACCATAAGTAAAGAAATGAGCAATACCTGAATACCACTCATTCATGGTGGAGACAAAGAGGACTATTGGTGTATCTCCCACCTCTGATTCTTCATGCTTTGTTCCTCTCGACTTGTTATCAATGATTAGTTGGCATAGTCCCTTTCCATGCACCAGCTTTGTTGGCTTGATGACTAGATCAAACTCCTAGATCTTAGCAACCCAATTACCTCTCCTCATCCCAAACTCCTACTGAGTTAGTATGGATTTGACTGTGGTATCAAGAACCAAGGTAGTAACTCGTGAATTGAGGATGTAGAAATAGAAATGCTTTATTTCCTTCACCACTACATAAGCATGCTTCTCCATGTTTGAGTACTTTAGCTAATGAGCTTTGAGAGGACAACTCATGAAGGAAATGGAAGATTCCATACCTTATTTATTCTATTGAACTAGAATTGTTGAAAGCGTATCTTTAGAAGCATAGCTGTAAATGGTGAACTCTTTGTTATAGTCTGGACAAGCTAGAATTAAAGCATGGGAAATGGTAGTCTTGATATCCTCAAATGCTGACTTTCCTTCTTTAGTCCAACTAAAGGTGGCCTTTCCCTTCATCATGTTTAAAATGTGCCTAGTCTTCTCAATAAACTCAGGGATGAACCTCTACAAGAAATTCACCTTTCCAAAGAAAGAGTGAACATTAGTCTTATTTGTGGGCAAGGTAAGTTCTTGGATAGACTTGACTCTGTTTGAGTCAATCTTAATGCCCCCTTTGGACACAACATGTCTAAGAAGTTTCCCCTATATTACTCTAAAAATTGACATCTTGGGGTTTAAGGAAATGCCATTCTGGTGGCAGCATTCTAGGACTTGTTGTAAATAGAACATGTGATCTAGGTGATCTTAGAAAAGATAGTCAAGTCATCAAGATAAACTATGATGAACTTACCCATCTCATCCTTGAAGGTGAGGTACATTGCTCTTTGGAAGGTGGCACCAGAATTTATCAAGCCAAAATGCATCCTTCTATATGCAAATGTGCCCCAGGGTGTGGTGAAAGCAGTCTTATGCTGGTCTACCTCACCAACTTCAACTAATTGTATCCTAAGAAGCCATCTAGCATTGATAACATCTCTAAACTTGTCACTATCTAAAGCACTTGATCAATGATTGGCAAAGGATAGTTATCCTTCAAGGATGACTGATTCAAATTTCTAAAATCCACACAGAGGCAAATTTCACCATTCTTCTTCCTTATAGGCACTATATTGGCAATCCATGTGGAATGATGGATTGGGAAGATTATCATGGCATTTAGCATCTTTTGTATTTTAGAAAGAATAGTACCTAATATTTTTGAGTTATAATGCCTGGAATTTTGCTTGTAAGGTGTTAAATCAGCCTTGAGAGGAATGTCATGTCAAATTTCATTAGGTCGAAGTGACTTTAGGTCATCATAAGAGTACACCAGGATGTCCATGTACTGGTTAAGCAAAGTGGTGAACTTGAACCTCTCCTTAGGATTACAACATTTCTCGATGTTCACCATCTTGGGGTCCTCCTTGGTTCCTAGATTTACTTGAGCAAACTCCTGAGAGGAGCTTGAATCCATTTGCTGCTATTTTATGAATCTATCATGCTTATCAAATAGCTTCTCAAGGGAAACCAGGCCTTTTGGAATCTTATTCCCTTTAAGTTATAAGAACTCCTCACCTGTGCTTGAACTTGATTCAAGGGTTAGTTCAAGGTTTTGAGGTTCCCTGCCTTCAAAATGCAGCCATTCAAAGTTGTCCTTTTACTCTAGGAAGGCAATGATTTGATTGTCATTGTTGAACACTTGCCAATGACTGGCATTATTAGGCACACTTGGCCAAAACACCAGCTCAATGGTGTACCTATCTTATTTGAAGTTTGGGTGGGGGACCAAGAGAGTAGCTAAAATAGCTAGTACATCAGCTTGGTCATTGAATTCTCTAGGAACTACAGAGATGCTAAAAGCAACAAAGTTTTCAATTTGGTCCCAGACTAGATTATGGTAGTGGCACAATATTTCATTCTTGGTTTGATACAAGTTCCTCACTTGACAAACCACCAATTCTAAATCTCCTTTAACATGAAGGAGTTTGATGCCTTTGTCCCTAGCAACTTTTAGTCCAAGCAATAGAGATTCATATTCAGCTATGTTATTAGTGTTGCTAAACTACAACTTTTAGGATGAAGGAAACATATCTCCTTGAGGAGATATCAGCACAACCCTAGCTCCTGAACTGGTAGAAGATTATCTACCATCAAACTCTAGAATCCATACCTTGTTTGATACTAATTTTCCTTTGGATTCTCCTTCATTCAGGGGTGGAGATCCTTCCACACTTGCATTGCACTCTGCTAATTCTTTTGTTGTTCTAGTTGAATGCATTTCTAGGTTGTCACCTGCAAGAGCTTCATCAAATGCCTCATAAACTTCATCCATGGATAGAAATTAGTTACCCATGCTTAAATAGAATTTGAGCTTTAGGTGTTGAGGTCCAGGTAACCATGTATTTCACTTCCTTCTCAAGGAGCAGCCTCTTCATAACACCTTTGACTGGAATCCTTGCCTATAATAAATCTATGCTCAATTCATGACCACATCCTTGTAGAAATTCCACCCAAGAAGGATGTCATATGATGATGGGACGTCGGCTACCAAGACAGTCATTTTGATTCTTTTGTCTGGGAACGCTACAAATGCAAATTGTGCATCTTTAATTTGCCCCAACAGTGGTACTTGTTTATTCTCCATGGAGAAGCATCTACCAAAAGTCTTGGTCAGTGTGAGGTTAAGGGATTCAACCACTTTAACAAGCATGACATTGTCTAAAGCTCTAGAATCAATGATGTAATTGTTTAGCCGACATCCATTTATTAGCAATGAGACATAGAAAGGTTCAGTCCTACCAGGAGCTGTAGGAGGGGTAATGACAAGATTGTTCCTGGTGGGTGCATTATTGGATGGATCATGTGTCACTTTTGGAATTACTTGTTCGACAGGGATGGCCTAGTTTTTTACACATTGAACCAGTTTGTCTAATTGCTCAAGATGGGACTATAGAAATTCAAATTCAGACATTTGAATTCTAGTTTTCTTTGCATGGTCAATGATATCAAATTTTGGAAATGAACTAGGCATAGAGGATGGGAGTTCATCCTTTTGAGTTTTGGAAAGGGGAAGACTAGACTGTGAATTTGGAGTTGAAGGTGTAGAAATGTTTTGGGTACTTACCTTTCTAGTAGTCACCAGGTCCTTTGGATAGAAGAGCAGAGTGGTTCCACATTTAGAAATTAAAACTACTAGTCGAGGTTGCCCCTCTATTTTCTCTTTGTCAACTTGTTGAGTTGATTGATTCTTAGACCAGGTGAATACATCATATGACCCCTCAGCTACATTTCCTTCACTTCTAGATTCATCTTGATAATTTAAGAAATTGATATTGCAGTCACCAGCTAATTATTCTTCTTCCTTAGTGAAGAGATTAGCATCATCTTCAGGACTCAACTCAGGCTAGAATGAAAAATCTTATTCAGTTTCAAGGTATCCAACTGCCGAGTTAGTTGGAGGTGCTTCAATGGCAAGATTATTCCTCTGAGGGGGAGGAAGATGATTGGTTTTCCCTTGGTTCTTAGCAACATGGCCCTGATAGGACTGATTAGGGAATGTCCTCCTTGGTACATCTTTGTATGAAGGAGCAGATGACATCCCTTGTGCCATTTGTTTTTTGAGGGCCAGAAATTCATTTGCTAGCTTCTGTACCATGGGATTAGTGGTGGTTGAAGGGGAGTATTTAGAGGAAGAAGAAGACTTACCTTTATTTGGATCTCTCATTATCTTTCCTGCCAAGATAAGGTCATATTCAACTTTGGTAGCCAAATCTTGAGCAGCCTCAAGATCTATGTGGCCAACTCTTTTTAGCAAAAAACTCACTTCAAGCAATTATGAGTTGATGAAGAAGCATTTGAGGTTTTCAGGGGTTGACTGAGCAATAGCAAGAATTCAATTCCTTAGCTTATCAAACCTTACTATGAAATCCCTCATGGGTTCATGAGGTTCCTTCTTCATTTGTGTGAGTTGGGCCAATAAGGCATGTGCATCTTCTGTAGGCTTGAATCTGGCTTCAAACTTGGCTTTGAGCATGTCCCAATTAGTTACTAATCTAGCTTGCAGATGGTAGAACCAATCTACAATAGTGCCTTGTAGTGTTTCCATGAAAAGCCTAACTTCCACGTCCTCAAATTACATGCCTATCATGCCACAGGCTATGTTGAAGGATACAATGTGTTCATTAGGATGAAATTTTCCATCATCAAAAAATTTGGGGAAATTATTTCTTGAGCTATGTGTAAGTTCATGTAGGGGTGGATTTAGATTTAGTGAGCCAAAAGAGTTACCCCACG
Organism: Torreya grandis; assembly: GCA_037957365.1. Classification (NCBI taxonomy): domain Eukaryota; kingdom Viridiplantae; phylum Streptophyta; class Pinopsida; order Cupressales; family Taxaceae; genus Torreya; species Torreya grandis. The sequence continues at coordinate 1,039,033 of JARHVA010005797.1, forward strand.
GGCCTCAAACTGCCATGATTGGATTGTTGAAAGCAAGGATAACAAATCTAGGTGGAATTTGGATAGGCAAGCATCTGCTAATAGTAGGAAAAGTAGTTCTACCTAGTGTTGGTGTCCTCGTATGGGTAGGAGGAACACTCTTCGATCATTGAACTTGAGGTTGGGGAGAAAATAAGATGAAATTTCTATGATGTGCTAACTCAAAGATAGGGTCAATAACACCTTGAGCTCTCTAGCTTTTGATATAATGTGGAGTTGCCAGATTTTGAATCAAAAATGAAAAAGGACTAGTTTTACTTCAATTTGAAGCTTGAGGCTTCAAACTACTTGTCTTTCCCCAGCAGAGTCACCAAAAACTGTTGGGTGAATATTTTGTCAACCAGCTAATTGGTGAACAAAATAGGTCTCTTCACCATAACATAAGAAGATTGTCATCCCATATTACAAGTTTACCACATCCAAAGGGGAAAAATCTCTCCTCTCATCAAGGGGAGGTTCCTTATAGGTATAAAGGTGCTATATACTATATATAAGTAGAAATTAACACTTAGGGGTAGGATAAACCATCCATCTCTCTTCTTTCAGAGATGATGCTCACAGCTCAAAGGAGAAATCTTGGGTGATTGGTGAAAGTGCTTCTCTTCTTTTAGAAGTAACATCTAACCAAGATCTAGATCCCTTCTTAGATAGTTGAAATCTTGGTGAAAACATAAAAGGCACTTCTCTTCTTTTAGAAGTGCTTATTCTTGCAAACAACAGGAATATTTTTGGTAACAAGTGACTGATAACTAGGTACAGAGTAACTAGGAATCTAAAATGTAGCACAAAGTCTCCACCTTGACTACCCAAGAGTGAGGTATGAAGAACAATGGGGCCAGAAAGTCATCCCAAGGTCTTTTACATAGAAATAGAAAATAAACACACACTAAAGACAACTATGGCAGCACAAAGTCTGAAAGTAGTTGGCTTTAAGACACCTTCCTTATCACTTCCACTAGTTTTTCTTGTTAAATTACATAAACAAGAATACATTCATGAAATAGACATAAGAACAATCTCCTAGAATGACACAATCTATAACAACACAAAGTTTAAAAGTAACTTGCTTTCTGATTCAAACAAAGAAATATGATAAACAATCTGAACTCAAAGTCTCAGTGATGCCTTTCAATTTGGGCAGAGTTTTATTTTTGGTAAAGGGAAGATCTCCCTTCAAATGATACAAGACGTTACATTATATAGAGGCCTAAGGGAAGCTTAGAAATTTTTCCCATGGAGTGACCCATGCTACACAATTAATGCCTTAGATGCATTCTTGGTTTTGTCAAGAAGGGCCATGCTAGAGTAGGGTAGCTACCTTAACTGTGGCATGTTGATTCATCTTCAATGTCTACTAGCTCGAATCACTCATTCCATCACCTACTAGTCATGCAACTGTCTATTCTAACTTTACTGCAAAGGGGACAAATAGTTTGTGCTTTCAATGTTTGCAAGCCCCAAATACCTACCCAAAAAACTACTCCACCTACTGGGAATAACTCTCACTGAGACTTTCCTCTTTGTTTCTTCTTTTTTTTGGCACTGGCCTTAGGGTCTTTGAATGCATCGGGTCCATGTTTTAAGCCTACAAGGATCAATTAGACACTTCATTGTAGCAATTTTGACATTCATGGGTCTTTCCTCTTTTGAAGGTTAACGACTAGCTAGTCATCTTGAATTTGACATTTGTGGGCCCATCACTCTCCTTAGAAACTCCTTTATGTCTTTCTCACTTGCTATGGATAATTTTCACTATGATATAGGTGAGAACACATGGTGGCATTTGCAACTTTGAAATAATATTATTGGAATAAGCTTTGAAACTTGTTAGAGGCTAGAGGCATAGATGCAGACACTTGGTGCATTCCACTAAGTCAGGACGGGACATGTGGTGAGTTTCACTACTTTGAAACTTGTTAGGGACTATTTTCTTGGTATGTGACACTTGGTATTTTTCACTACACTTTGAGGCTTAACCCTTCCCAAAGGGAACTCACCCTTTGGGGTCTTGAACAGGGTCCATTTTTGAGTGTCGAGTGTCCCCCCACAAGGGTACCTACCCTTTGGGATCCTCAAAGTGGCCTTCAGGTTCTAGCTTCTTTAGTTAGGCTCAACCCTTCATTTAATTTAAACAAAATGTCTAAAGGAATTCCTTTAGATAATTTGTTTGAAGGAAATATTTTTGTGGCTCTACATCCCTATGTTGGGAGTGTTTCATTCTTTGACACGTGGTGCCTTCCACTGCTTTTGACAAGTGACACATGGCATCTTCTGTTAGAATAGGTGAGGACATGTGGAAGCATCTACATAATTATTAGGATCTCTTAGAAACCTTTGAGAGTCTCATAAGAGAAGACATGTGTTGGCTCTTGCCAAACTCTAGAAATGCTTACAAAAATAATTGAGACTCACTTTATCAATCACGCAGATGGTGACACTTGTCAGCTTTCACTGATTCTTATTAGGGACATGTGGCATCTTCCACCACATCATACTGAAACCCTCCACTATTGACACTTGGCACTTTTTGCTCTCAGGCTTTTACAACACCATAAAAATGCTTGGGGCTCTTTTGAGTTCTCAGAGATGATGACACTTATCAGCCTTCACCTATTTAGTCATTACCCCAAGACCCACCACAGTCCTAGCTCAATACAGTGAAGCTAAAGGAAGGGACTATGGATATTAACCCTTATAGGCTTATAATAAGCTTCAAAAAGGGACACATGGTAGTATCTACCACTTCTTAGAAACAAATTATAATGTGTCTCAATGGATAACACTTGGCAGCTTCCACTCATCCTTTTCTTTTGCATGCGCTTTGGTTGAACCATTCATTGAACCATCTGTTTCATTTCTTCTTTCTCTAACTAAGGCTACCTTTAAACCTTTGAACCTATGAACCATTAAACTTTAAAGTAGTTCAAGGTTCAATGGTTCAATTGATTCATTCTTTTTATTTGGCTAAGTCCTCTTGATATCTTTGAACCAAGCACGTTGAACCATTTGGACGTTGAACCCATTGAACCGATGAACCAAAATGGTTCAAGGTTCAAAAGTTTAATGGTTCAAGCCTTTGAAAATCATTAAGTGCTCAGAGCCATGGAACCTTTGAAATGGTTAAACTTTAAACCTCTAACAAATATGATTAGCTCTTACTGATGATGTTGAACCTTTGAACCCATTGAACCCATTGAACCAAAATGGTTCAAGGTTCAACGGTTCAATGGTTCAATGGTTCAATCCTTGCTTAGACACTTTTTGATGGACATTTTTTTATTGAACCAAGGTGCTGAACCAATCTTTAAAATGACTAAGTGTTGGAATCTAGTTCTTTTGATTGAACTCACCTGCGGACGCCTTTGAACCTGTTGAACCTGCTAATCCCTTTACTGAAAAAGCTTGAAAAATGAGGAATTTGAAATCTCAAAACAAATTTAAAGAAGGTAAGAGATTATTTTTGGTTGTGCAAGACCAAAATAGTCATATGTTGTCCTAAAAATGAGAAGTCATTTTTCAGGGAAAACACATAAAAGAGCAAATAGTGAAAATAAATGGTATATTAAAAACCACCTAATTAGATATGTGATCCATTTTAAGCATGAAAGTAATAATAAATGAGAGTGTGAGCTAATTACTATTATATAAGGACTAATTCTAGTTTTGAAACATAGTAAAGTGTCAATTTAGTCAACAATATATGTAGAGAATACATAAGACGGTTGATAGGGTCACCTTTGTACTATAAAAGTAAAAATTTTAAAAGTGAACTATGTAGATAGAGTCAGCCTAGCTTTCTAGATTGCACATAGAATACACAACTACATTGATAGGCTTGACCTTGTTGACTGTATAGGGGTACTCTTAAATAATACAAAATATGAAAAAAATAACTATAATAAAAGTTATAAATGATAGAGAAATATAGAAAAGAACCTTGGTGGGTTGGAGGGTGTAGAGAAAAATAAGATTGTTGTTGAAGAACCTTAACTTGTACTTGAAAAATATTCTAACTATGTCAACTAAGTTGACCAAGATTTATAAAAACCTATTGTTGATAAACTAAAAGTGTACAAGGACAACTTAGTATGTTGAATCTGATACCTAAAAATGTACAGGGTTGACTAGGATGACCTAGTAATCTGAACTAGAAATCATGGGAAACCTACACAAATAGAACATAATTGTTTTGATGTGAATGTGTGTTAAACCTACACACATAAGTTAGTAATATGTCAATACATTCAACCCAAAATCAAAAATATATGAAAAATAAAATTATGAAATTATGAAATAAGTGAATAAAAACCTTCAAGGGTTAGATTCATGTAATATTCATGAGAATGTATGCAATCAAAATGCATCATGTCTATAATTCAATTTTAACTCAGAGAAGATAGATCATACCATACACTTTTAATTGGGACAAATATGTGGATTTTCTAGACCTTATTAAGGGATATCTTACTATAATACACCATGCTAAGGAGGGTTTCAAAGCCTCCAATCTAATGTAATCACATAATAACCCTAAGGGGGTCTTGAGTTTTAATATTTCACCTAAAATAATAAGTAAAGTGAATATAATATAGTGCTTGAAAAATATTGTGGCATAACATGAGGGGTTATAAATAATCAAAACATATATAGGATAGTCTCAATTAATCTATGTATGAGTAAGAGCCTAATATATGCAATCAAGAGTAATTATTTTCTCATGCTTCTTTACAATCTACTCTTCCACCATTCTATTTGAGGAGTTAATCTAGTATTATGGATTAGTATTAGATGATTTGGCATTTATCACTAATACTTATGAACTAAAACAACCTATTTCAAATCTCCTTTTTCCAAGGGAAAGATTGAGTCTTGATGGGTTCATCATTCAGGTAAGTTTTCTGTAACTTCCCTCTTCTCTTTAGTAGATAGAAGTAGTATAAGTATTGGCTTTGAATAATATTAATATTCATATTCCATGTATTAGGGTCTTACTCATACATAGCTTAATTAATATTATATTATACATGTTTTGATTGTTTCTAACCCCTCATGTTGTGTCATAAGTTTTGGTGAGCACTAGATGAGATTTATTTTACTTGTTATTAGTTTAGGTGAAATATTAAAACTTAGGACCCACTTAGGGTTATTTCATGATTATGTTAGGATGGAGGCTTTGGAAAAATCCTTATCATGGTTTATTATGGTAATATATCCCATAATATTGTCTAGTGTATCTCCATATTGGTCATGTTCCCACTTAATAAATGTATCCCAAATCGGAAGTATATGTTACGATCTATATTCTTTGAATTAGGATTGATTTTTATATGTAATGAATTTATGATTAAATATAGACCCCATGGTAGTATATAACATCCTTAAAATCCTTAGGATCTCTAAAATATAATCAAGTTTGAAAATTTTATCTAGGCTTGATTGAGCATTGATGATACACAGGCTTATGTGTATGATTGTAGAGTGATTTTTGATAAAAGAGTTAAGGGAGACCTAGTTCAAGAGGTGTTATAAAACTTTTAGATATAATCATATGAGACCCTAAATATATCAAAAATAAGTAAAATAGAGACACAAACCACTCAAGTCTTCATCACTAACTAATCCAAACACTCAAACTAGGCTAAGGATGGTCATGGCTTACCTAGAAGAGAAGAAAGATATAGATAGGAGTCTGAGCGATTGATGACAGGTGAAAAAGGTTGAAATTGGATGGAAAGGGTGATAATATGACCTTGAAGTAACCAATTCACTTATATATGGTCTAAATTCATGAGGCTTATTTTAGGCCTATAAAGCCTAAAACCCTCAATCCCTCAAAATCCAATCTTCATCCTTGTGACATATTCAAAATCCCTAGGAATACCTAAGGTCATAAAGAGATATATTAAGATAATACATGTCATCATGAATTTATTTTAGGTAGAGTAAGGCAAGGGAATGGTCAATTTGGCTTAATCACCCCTCTCAATATCTATCACCCCACTCTACCATTTTGAGTTGTCCATTTAAATGATCATATCTTACATGGTAACATGCATGGGGCCTAGTGATCTCATGGGAATTTGTGGACCCCTATTCACTTAATATCCATAATATAGAGAGTTGTATTTAGGATCTCAACTCTATGAATAATCCTTAACACTATTAGCATACCCAGAATGCTTAGTGAAGACTCAAAGGCTGCCAAATTTTACCTAGAGCTTGCCATACAAGATGCATGGGACCAAGAGTTATTATGGAGATTTTATGGGGTATATTTTCTCAACATCCATGTAATTAAGTTTCCAATCTAAGGCTTATACTTTATGAACCAGCGGTAAGATGCTAGGATATTAAAACCCTTCCTAAACCTTAATAAGAACCCAATGGAGGAGAATTAGAGGGAATCACATTTAAATGCCTTGATTTAGATTAGGAGTCAGATGAAACACATTATGTAATCTAATAAGGTCCTATTCATGGAATTGGTTTGTATGGACACTTATATAGATGCACTATAACCCTATTTTTATATGATTTAATGATTAATCCAAGGTAAAAGGATATATGAACAATTGAAAATAATTAAATTAGGATAGTTTTAAGTTTATTCCACCCTCTTGGACCACAAACTACTCTTAGTTCCTCTTGAAAATTCTCTTATAGGCCTAAACTAAAGAGGTAGTCTAGAGGTGCTAGTGAAAGGTGACCTAGTCACATAAATGATCAAGAATTATAAAAGTGCACTATTTAAAAGGAATAATTCATTGTGTAATATGATTTTTTTAACCTAAAACATGATCATTTACCCATTCTTAAGGTTATATACAATTCTCATGGCCATCCAAGCAACTGGCATTGAGAGACTAAGCCTAGTTGTCTAGTAGGCCTATTTGGTTAACTAAGGGAAATGTCTATTTTTATAAAAGGATTCTAAGAGAGTAAATGTATGGCCATAGACATATTTGTAACTAATCCATAGAGATGATTAGGCACATTTCATGTCCATTATGGAGGATGGGGCGTTTTTTAAAGCCTTATTGACATGCAAAAGAGAGGTGGGCTAGTTTAGACTTCATTAAGGATAAGATAAACCATATCCTACCATTGTAATTGCCAAAAGGAGAATATCTCACTCAAATAAAGTGAAGCATATTATGGGAGGATATCTTAATCATCTACTTGGAATCTTATGATGAATAAGAAATAGTGGCTTCAATCACCTTAACATCCAACATGATTCCCCCTCTATTCCCCCAATAGATGATATCTCCATAAACTAGGATAACAATATGATGCTATCAAAGGAAACCAAAGGGAGATATAGCTTAGACACTTCCCACACAAACACTCAAGGAGAAATAAACTTTAGTATAAAGTGAGACAACATAATAGGTGGATAAGGAGGAATTATAGTAGGTCAAGGTCTTAAGTATACCAACACTAAAATCAAAAGCACCTCTTACCAATGAGTCATCTGGTAAAGGTCCTCTTTTCATATCACCCTTAGGCCTTTTTCCTATAATGTCAATACCAATTTTTTATACCATACATGCTCTAATGTTTTCAAATTTTATTCTTATTTAATCACTTTATATTGGTCTCCTTTTCATCCACCCATCCACTACTCTACCTAGTGTGACTGAACATTCTTCAACCTCCACTAATGTAGTTTATATTTGTTTGGTGTCTATCCATGCAACCATAACTCTTTCCATCCTATCCATCAGCCAACCTATCACCCAAATTGATGTTTCCTTTACCTTATTAGGTTAACCTCAACCTTATTCAACACCAATCATAATAATAATAGCAGTGATAACCAAGAGGGCTCCTAGAAAGCAAATAGTATATGTTGTGTACCCATTACCACAATTTGGAGACATAGACTAGTTTAAAATAATTTGCCCCTCAATTACCAATCCTTATTTTGAAATTAATCCTAAGCTCAAATATCACATGTGAGTAGAATCTCAACCATTATATCTTTTGAATATGACTCTTCCAAACTAGGCCAAGGAGTTAGGAGTTCCAGTCTTTAAGAGGCCCAATCTAAATATCAATGAGCTTCCAATGGTAAGATAATTATTTGACAAGGCTAAAAAATCAATCAAAAAAGTCTAAAATATGAATATTAAGGATAATTTAGGTAGGAGTTTTATTTTAGAGGAAAGGGAAGAGGTACATTCCCTTTAGAAGAGGCAAAATAGGAAGAAGGGTCAGTCTTCATACACTAAGGACTTAAAGTCCTATATAGATACCCATATTGAGCTTTAAGTCCTATATAGATAAATCTTAGGGAGTAGCAACTGGTGATTTAAGTCCCCCATGATATTGAACATGATGTGAAAAATTTAATACTCAGGCCATATTAGATTTTAGATTCAATTCATTCTTTGAGAGTCAATTTGGCTCCACATGTAAACTCAATAAACAAACTATTAAAACTTCTTAGAGTTTGTTATAATAGGTTGAATTCCTTGGTATTATACACCCCTAATAATTCATTCATCCACTTATATTTGATGACCCCTATGGAGGAATAATGCATTGAATCTATCCCTAATAAGAATACAGGAGGCATGAGATTAGGTATCATCTTCTGAGGTTCTAGTAAACAAGTTGGCTGAACCAGAGAAGTAATAAGAGAAACATTTGGCTGAGGTTGAATTAATAACAATCTAAGACAATATAAGGAACTTTGTGGTTCAAGATAAATTTGACCAAATGATTCAATAAGTATATGATGGATTCAAATAAAGTCCATAAGGACTGAGCTTGGAGGATATCAAATTCAAGTTAAGCATAGCTAGGAAAAATACAATAGAGGTAGAATTATTCTAGGTTAGATTTGCATCTGCTAAGATAGAACATACTATACTAATGGAAAAAATATATAAGGTGGCTATGTCTCATATTATAGACATTAACTTAATTCATTCACAACATGTTAAGGCTAAGTATTATCAATAGTTGGATGGCAAGAAAAAAGAAGCATCAGTATTACCTATCACTTCTACTCCATAGACTCCACCTACAGTGCTAGCAATAATAGATACATCAATGCCACCTCATAGTTTATATCCAAATATAACTCCAATTCAATCAATGAGTGTATCACTGATCATAACTCCAATTATGACATCATCAAGCATAAGCACCACTATAGTTCTAATGATAGTTTTGAGAAACATTAAGCAAGAGTCAACTTATACCAAAGGTAAAGGATAATTTTGTACAATTTTCCATGTTATGGTTATAAATAAGTAGGTGAGTCCTAGTTTCATCCATATTGTAATTAAATAAATCTCTTTTTATAGCATGCACATGTTTGATGTCTAAAAATATCTATAAGTTATAGCATGTAACTGAGACTTATCATATAGTCTTTTAGAGTGTAATCAAAGTTTATAAAATTGAAGTATGAGGAAATGCCTTCCTAAAGTTCTTTATATACATGTAGAAACCTTTTTTCAAAGGGTCAAAGTTTTGGAAGAATATACAGGAAGAGATCAAGAAATTGATTATCATGCAACTGTGTTTGTTCTTTCTTATTCCTTCTTTGTGTTAATGATTTTGAAGTTTCTTTATATGTATTAGTTCAATAATTTTGAAGTGTGCTAATGTTATTAATTAATATAATTTTTTTATTAATTAATATTATTATTATATGTGTAATATCTATCAAATTTTGATAGATTTAATTGATTTAGATAATTAATACAAGTTGAATTGATAATCCAAGGTGTGTAGAGGTATCTCTTTTGATATAGTTTTATAGGTGTGAACCATAGCTACCCTAGATAACTTTTTGGTCTAAAATATAACCTCTTATACAAGGGTGTGCCATAGCATATCTAAAAAGAGAAACCTTTAGTTGAGATCATTAAATATCTTATATTTTTTCTCCTAGAATGCTATGTATGTTTGTTTGTGAGTGTGCAAAACCTAAAAAAATCAAACATTGGTTCTTGATATACTTTTCCACTAAATAAATAGCCTTATGAATAAATTTTAAAGAGCATAAGATCTTCTTTTCTACTTTTCCCTTCCTTTCTTTTTAAGTTTATTTGATATCTTCCACCATAGAGTAATCCTACACCTATCCAACTCACCTAGTGATTTACTTTTTTATTAGATTCCATGCATCCATCCACAAAAATTGTTTAAATAACCTAAAAACTCAACCTAAAATTCCACCACTTGATTATTTTAACCACATAGCTATAAATCATGACCTGGGTGAAACCCCATTTAATACAAATCCTAAAACATTAGAGGATACCTCGTTTAAACTTTCTTAGGTGCATATAAAACCCACATCAACAAATAATAAAAGATAACACTAAAAGGAGGGTCATACTTGTGTATTTTCATAATAAATAGGGGCTAGTTAGTATGTAAAGTTTTATTAGAGATGCCTAAGAGATTAAGAAGGTCTAGATCTAAAGCCAACACTTTGATTTCACCATTATCAAATTCTAAGAGGACTAGGCCTATACCTATCATCCTTAAGATATGTTGAACCTAAACACCTTATCTGGTAATAAACATCCAAATTATAAATCACCCTATTGATTAACCTTGGTTAATTTAATTATATATTACCATCCTTTGGACCAACATGATCTACCAAGGAATCTAGAAAAGTATTGACCCACGTTCTCCCCTTAAAGTGGGAGGATGATAGAATAATATATCAAATATTTAAAATCCACCCTGAGGTTAATGAATGTCATCGATGAGGGTGTTGTGTGCATACACTTTATATTTAATAGTTAATATTATATTTATGATTATTATCTCAATTTGTAGGAAAATTTCATCACATCATGTAATGTGTCAGTGCCCAAAATTGTACTAGATCAATTGGGCCCTTGTTAGTAGAACTCCCATATCCAAACTAGATGAGGTAAAATAGGAAAATCATTAATACTCATGCACTAAGGACCTAAATTCCTATATGGATACCCATAATGAGGTAATCATGGCTATACATGAAGGGATGGATCTAGCTAGACAAGACCTAGAAGAAGAGTTAACTATCAAGGAGTAGTAACTGGTGATTTAAGTCTCCCATGGTATTGAAAAAGATGTGAAAATTATAATACTTAGGATATATGATATTTTGGATTTAATTCATTCTTTGAGAGACAATTTGGCTCTACATGTAAACTCAATAAAAAAATTATTCAAGCTTCTTGGAGTTGATGAGAATAAGTTGAATTTATTGGTATTGTACACCCCTAATAAGGCATTCATCCACTTAGATTTTATGATCCCTACGGAGGAATATAATGCATTGAATATATTCCTAATAATAATATAGGAGGCATAAGATTGGGTATCATCTTCTAAGGTTATTTAAACAAGCTAGCTGAACCAAAGAAGTAAGAAGAGAAAAAATTGACTTAGCTTGAATGAACAACAGTCCAAGACAATAAAGGGAAGCTAGTAGCTCAAGATACATTTGACCAAATGATTCAATAAGTATATGATGGATTAAAATAAAGTATATAAATACTGAGCTTAGAGGGCATCAAATATAAGTTCTACATAGCCAGGAAAAAGGCAATAGAGGTAGAAGTATTATGGGTTGGCTTTCAAGCTACCAAGATAGAACATACTACACTAATGGAACAAATAGATAAGGTGACTAGGCCTCATCTTATATACATTAACTTAATTCATTCACAACATGTTAAGGTTTACAATTATTATCAAGAGTTGGATTCCAAGAAGAAAATAACATCAGTACAACCTACCACTTCTACTCCACAGATTATAACTATAGTACTAGTAACAATAGCTACATCAATACCACCTCATAGTTTAGCTCTAACTATAACTTTAATTCAATCAATGAGTGCCTCATTAATCACATCTCCATTTATGATGTCATCAAGCATAAGCAGCACTCTAGTTCCAATGATGGTTTTCAGAAACATTAAGCAAGAGTTGATTTATCCCAAATATAAAGGATAATTTTGTACAATTTTATATTTAATGATTATAAATGAACATTTAACTCCTATTTGCATCCATATTTTAATTAACTAAATCATTTTTTTTAGCATGCACATGTTGCATGTCTAAATTTTTTTAGAAGTTATATCATGTAACTAAGACTTATCATATAGTCTTTTAGGGTATAATCAAATTTTATAAACTTGGAGGATGAGCCAATGCATGCCTAAAGTTATTTATATACATGTAGAACCCTCTTTTCAAAGGGTCAATGTTTTGGATGAAGATATAGGAAGATATTAATAAATTGATTATCATGAAATTGTGTTTATTCTTTATTATTCCTTCTCTATGTTAATGAGTTTGAAGTTTATTTGTATGTATTAATTCAATAATTTTGAAGTGTGTTAATGATATGAATGAATCTAATTGTTTTATTAATGAATATTATTCTTAGATGTGAAATATCTATTTAATATTGATATATTTAATTGATTTATATAATTATTAGAAGTCGAATTGATAATTATAAGGTGTGTAGAGGTATCCCTTTTGATATAATCTTCTAGGTGTGAGCTATAGTTACTCTATATAACTTCTTGGTTTGAACTATAACCTCTTATACAAGGGTGTGCCACAACATCTCTAAGAAGAGTAGCTTTTAGTTGATATCATAAATATCTTATATTTTTTTTTCTCAGACTGCTAATTATGTTTTTTCATGAGTGTGCAAAATATATAAAAAGTAAACACTAATTCTTGATATACTTATCCACTAAAGAAATAGCCTTAGAAATTACTTTTTAAGAACATAAAACCTTATTTTCTACCTTACCCTTCCTTCCTTTTTGAGTTTATTTGAGATCTTTCCACCATATATTAATCCTCCACCTATCCAACTCTCTTAGTGATTTACCTTTTATATTAGACTCCATTTACCCATCCACAAAACTTGGTTAAATAACCTACAAGCTCAACCTATTATTCCACCACCTAATTATTTTAACTACATACCTAAAACTCATGGCCTAGAGTGAAATCCCATTCCACTAAGATCCCAAAACATTAGAGGCTACCTAATTCAAAAATTTTGAAGTATGCATAAAACCCAAATTAATAGAAAATAAAAGATAACACTAAAAGGAGGGTCATACTTGTGTGTTTTCCTAATAAATAGGGGTTAGTTAGTACGTAAAGTTACACTGGAGACACCCAGGAGATTAAAAAGGTCTAGATCCTAGGCCAACCTTTTGGTTTCACCATTATCAAATTCTAAGAGGGATAGGCCTATACCTGTCATCCTTGAGATATGTCAAACCTAAACCACTTCTCCAATAATAAGCATCCAACTTATAAATCTCCTTATGGATCAACCTTGGTTAATCTAATTATCTATTACCATCCTTAGGGACCAACATGATCTACCATATAATATGTAAAATTATTTACCCACCTTCTCCCCGTCAAGTGGAAGGAAGACATAAGAACATATCAAATATTTTAAGGCCACCCTAAGGTTAATGAATACCATCTATGAGGGTGTTACATGTATGCATATTTTATTTACTATGTAAGATTATTATTATGATTGGTATCTCAATTTTTATGAAAATTACATCACATTATGGAATGAGTGTCAAAATATGTTCCTTGCACAATTTGGACAAGTAAATAGTCCATGTCTAGTATATCAACTCTTTACTAGCATGAAGATGAAACATAGTGAGTCAATCCATGTCTTTAATGTAAGATTTGAGAATATGTACACTTTAATGAATACCTCATATAATATTTATGAGAATATAATTCTTGAGATATATAAGAACACCTTGGATCTTATTACTATAGTGTTTTTATGAAGAGTTGCCACTACCAATACTCTAGCTTTAGAATTCTAGGAAGCTACCATTATCAAGAAGTAAATCAATCTATAACTTAGCCCTCATAATCTAGGAGGCTAATAATTCAATAATGGACTCCCATCCTTGAATAAAATTTCACACATAGATTAGAACTCCCCTGTATTCAATTAGAATTAGTTTTACACTCTACCTCCTATGACACAATAGATAAATCAAAATTATGAATTTTTCAACAATCAAATACAAAGGAATGGCCACTAGCATAATCAACATCAAGATCACACTAATTCAATAGTCACTTAGGGTTTTGAATCCAACAAAGCTAAATTGGATTTCATACAAATAATGGTCCAAAAGTTGAGCAATAATTTCTTGAATATGTAGAAGAGGATTAGTAATACCACTAATTATAATTATAACCAAAATTATGGATTTATAATATTTAATAGGCATTTCAATAGGCCCACTAACAATGTATAACAAAAATAGTATAACAATCTTCTAAAAATAAATATCATGGAAAAAAAACTTTTTCAAACTGGTGTAAGGACCATAACACATCACTAAATGGAGAGTTGGACTATATAGAGCTATGTGCAACCTTTGAAATCTTCCAAATAGAAATGATTATAAAAGATCAAATGATGAATCCTATAGATCTCCCTCATGAAGTTGGACCTTAAATTTTAGCTATGGTATTTGATACCTATGAGTCTTCATTACCTAATGAATATGATAGTATTCTAGAGGATAATTGTGATGAAGTACAAGCTTTTAGTTGTTTCATAAGAATAATTATAATACGAGGAACATGTAGTTGCTTAATACTACCAATCCTAATAATATAGTTATCCATATAAATACCAAATCTGATAATAATCCTCCTCCCCCTAAATGGAATGATCAAGCTTAGCATAGAGAGGAAAAAAATAAAGGAGGATACAATATTGTCAAGCATATGGAAAAAATTAAGGCCAACATCACTCTTCATGAAATAACATAAATAAAAAATTAGGAGCTATTATAAAAGTCTATCATAGGTAAATATATTGAAAAAAAGTCCAAGACATTAAACATGAATGTTATATACAAGAAAAATCTTGAGGTTACCCATTTATTACTAACCATTTGAGTATTTGGAAATAATATACACAATTGCCTAGTATATTCTGGATCTTTAGCAATAGTAATGATGAATTCCATTTGTCAAAATATTGGTTTAATACCAATCCATCCAAAAAGGTTATGTCATATGAAATAGTAGTGCCTTTACTGGGAGAACTTAGTGATGTGATTCAGGTTTCCTTAGAACTTAGAGTACATATGACTATTGACATCTTGGTAGTGGATATTACTGAAGGGTATGGGTTATTATTTAGTAGAGACTGGTCAAAAGCACTATATGGATACCTTTCCATGGACATTTTACATATTTGGCTGCCTTATAGAGACATAAATAACTAGATTAGGATTTACCAAGAGCCAAGGATGAAGCATCCTATTACAAAGTACAATATCATTAATGAAAAGGTAAGTTATAAATTTCCTAATCGTAGAATTTATACATTTACCATAAAACATGAAGCACTGAAATAAATTTGGGGCCCTTCCCAACTATGGTTCCTCCATTTTGATAGAGAAATATCCAAGCAAGGGTCAAGCATTACTATTGATCTAGTTGATCTAAAAGGTAAGAAACTATTGGTAGCATACAAGTTCTAATTCCCATGTACCAACAACATAGTAAAATACGAGGCCTTGATTCTGGGATTGTAGTTTTGCCTCAATAATAATTCCAATGAAACTTGAGTATATATAGATTATAAACATGATATTAACCAGGTTAGAAATAAATATCAATGCAAATTGTCAAATTTAAGGAAATACAAGCATAAAGTCTTGAATCTAGTTAAAACATTTAAAACTTTCAACATAGTATCTATCTCAAGAGAAAAAAATGGATCCACCACTTAAATATCCACATTTGTTTCAAGTTTTCATTGATTTCATGTGTCTATGCACTATAATTGATGTCAAAGGAAGTATGAGATCTTGTGTGTTCAAGAAGGCATGCATAGTGAAGTATGACAAAGTGAGTGAGATGATACTTATGAGTGGTATATGGCATTTTTTAAAGTATAGTATGATATTATAATGTGTCTATAGTGGTAATAAGGTATTAAATAGGTATATAACCTAACACTATTGTGTTCTTAGACTAGTTATTAAGCATGAAAAAAGCTTGTAGATGCATGATGGTGATGAGATAAAGCCACTTGAGATTGATAGTGTGAAAATAAGTGGTAGAACATGTTAAAGGATGTTTAAAACTATGATAAGGATGTTTGAAACTATGTAAAACATTTTTATATGATGTTTTAAACCATGCAAAACATGTTAAAAAGTGTAAAGTACATCTACAATGGTAGCAAGGTTAGATATTGAGGCATAACTCTTGAATAAGAAATATAGTTTGATGGAAAAAGATTGGTATCTTGTTGTGAAGAGAAGTGTGAGATATATGTGAATAAGGTTATAGGTGTGTGATAAAATTATATGTTGTATAATAATTTATATGATGTGTTTAGAGCAACTAAATGGGTGAGAGGATCATACTCTAGACCTAAAATGACTTGCAACTGAAGGCTTAGCGTGCCAAGACACCTAGTGATGCCAAATGGAGAATGAGGACCAGATTCCAAGGTTTGAGTTATTTTAAGAGAATGGTATGAAGGTATATGATATGTGTATGAATTTTTAATAATAATACAAGAGTTTCCCAAGTGTGTTCAAGGATCAACATGCAACTGGTAGTTTAAGGCTTAACATGTATAAAGACCTAGTGTGGTCTAATGAAGGGTTAAGATGAGTTTTCAAGGTGTTTAAGAACATGTGAGCATATATTAAGATATGAAAGGTTTTTTAAAGCATGTATAACAAGTTTGAGGTCATGGATTTCAGTATAAATCCTAAAAAAGATATTTGAATGTCTCATGTGCATGCAAAATGAAAAGATAAAGACCTAAAAAAGAAAGTTTAGATGCTCATTAGCACATGTAAACTTTGCATGGTGTCTTAATAATTTTTTATATATTTAAAAAATTCATAATAAGGATTTAAAACCATTATTTTGGCATTTTATGGTCAATTTTGTATGAACAATCATTAAGGAGGTTAACTAGTCTAAAACCCTATCAAACCCATCTTAATGTCTTGATTGGAGAAAACTTGTTGGAAAGGGCCAAAAAATTATTTTAAAGTATTTTTTTTAATTTTTGGATCATGTATAGGACTCTTATATTCATCTCTAGATCGTAGTGGTGTGTTAGGATAGTGAGCATAACCTACAAAAAAACCTTATTTCTGAATAATTTGATATTACAAGCAGAGTTGACTAGGTTAATACATGAAAGTGGATGTAGGTTGAAGTTAAATAATTTTTATTTATGTCCATGGTGATATTTTAGTAATTTATAGTCTATATTTCAACCATTTTGATCACCTAGGATGACCTATTGCTAAAATGGGGTAATGGTGAAAATAGTGAGAAAAAACAATCAAAGTGAGAAAGCATTTGGGGATTGGTTTTAGGTGATTAGGGATGAATAAAATTATTTGGGGTATTTTTAAAATACATATAACTTAAATTAAATTGGGTTATAATATTTTTAAATTCTCATACACAACCAAGAAGTTGCTCTCAAGATGATTTATCTGAGTGGAGATGGATATTGAACAAGCATGTTTCAATTAATGATCTACATATTCTAGATTTTCTATTTGAACTCTATCAATTTGATTTTGAGTTTAATACAACTATGTATGAATATTATCCAAATATATTTCAATTTAAATTAAGTGTCCTTACATGTGGTCTAAGTCATGTTCACCTTGACTGTGTCTTAAGGTAGTTTGATAGTTCTTGGTGTGCTAGGGGAGTGAAGTGTGTGAGACATTATGAAAGGATAAAATGTAAAAAATGAAATTTTTTATGTTTTTTGGTATGTAAATTACATATTAATTATTTATTTAAGGTAGCAATATACGTTAAGGTGATGTAATATGGAATCCAAAATGGCTTGCCAAACTGTGTTAAGATAGTAAGAGGAACATGAGAGATTGGTCTATAAAACCAATGATTGTCTATATAGTTTTATATCTATCCATTTAGGAGTGATATATACGACTCATAGAAACTAATAATTATAATTACATGTAATTAATGTGTCCTTTCAAGTGATAATGATAAATGTATCCATGACTATGTTTCTGGAGCACTCAGGTAGTTTGAGTAGTCATCTTGAAGTGATGATTTGGAGGTCTTTTGACCTAAGTTGAAGAATAAATATAATATTAATATGATCTTAAGATCCATATGTAAAATATTAATGTAATTATATTCATTTAAATTTACCAATATGGTGTGAAGATTCAAAGTTTTTTGATATTGTATTAGTTGTGTTTGATAGCTCTAAGTGAGCTTCTTGTAGAGAAGGATGACTCTATAGAGGTTGATTTGAAGATTATATTATTTATAATAATTACCCTAGTGTTATTAGGTGTTATTAAATATGAATTTTTTCCATGGTTTATTTTAAAGTGTGTTATTTTGGTCTAAATATTCATAATTGAGTTTTAATGTGCACTGGTAGTTCTGAGTGAGCTTGTAGTAAGAGAGGTCTTGAGGCCTATTGGCCTATGTGGTGATGTCCAATAGACATGATGATGTTTTTTAGGTCATGGAGTATCTATTAATGAAATTTTTTTAATGTTTTTTTTTATAAATTTGAATTTATACCTCAAATATGGTTGAAAAATGTTTTGACTGTGAGAAGGCCTAAAAGGTGAGTAGGCCTATTTGGTAGGTTCAAGTAGTAAAATGGGAAAAATAGAGTTGAGGGCCTAGGGTAAAATTATAAAGGGTTTCTTAATGGAATTTATGAATTTTTTCATCCATTGGTTAAAACAATAAATGATCCTAAGATTCATAGTGCTATTGTGTGGACAAGATAGACCTAATTACATTAGGTCCCAACTATGCCTAATTGGGTTTTTTGCCTCTATGATTTATGAACAACTCAATTAGTGATTAATTATAATGTGTAACATTTATAATTATATATTTAAATGGTAAATCAAGTATGATAAGTGTATACACATAATAGTTTCAGGTTTTATTAAATATTGATGCTTTACATCTTATAGGAACCCATCGAGACTTAATCTCTCTGAGTACACACCCTAAGGGGTACACCAGGAAAGGGGTGGGTAGACCATTGGTGATTCTTAGGATTATTGTCCCTTATTTCCACTTATTAACAATCCAAATAGATCCTAAAACCATTCCATAAGTTTTTACTCCTCTTTTGCACACTCCTCAAGTCTTTTCCACTATCTCTTCCTCCTTTTCCTCAATTTTATCCCCTTTTGTTAGTCAATTGTACTAGGTCGATAGGGTTGACCCTATATATTTTTAGGTGATTTTTACTTAGGAACTAGTTTGGCCTTTGGATGACCTAGCTCATGACTTGGTAAATAATTGTCCTAAATTATATTAGGTTAATTAGGCTGACCCTATTGATTGATATTTTTAGGAGGGTTTAGGGTCAAATATACTTATATATACAAGATCATTTCATAATTATTTCAATATTCAATCAAGATTTATTATTTGTTTGCACTTATTTACAATCCACTCTTCCACCATTTTAATTGAGGTGTCTTTGCTTAAGGTTTCTACTTAGATAATTTTGTCTTGTAGAAAATCCTTTTGGATACATTGATAGGTTGTATTGCCTAGAGATGATTTATCTTTGTCATCCTTACATACCACAAAAACCTCTTGTGAAGCACCTTGGCCAAGGGAGAGATTAAGGCTCAGTGGGTTTGTCTTAAAAAGTATGTATTCCTAACTTTTTTCCTCCTTTATGTGTGTGTGTGTGAGAGAGAGAGAGAGAGAGTCTCTCTCTCTCTCTCTCTCTCTCTCTCTCTATATATATATATATATATATATATATATATATATATATATTCCATGCATTAGGATTACATATACATTAATGTGAGTATATGTTTCTTATGTATACTTAGTTTTATTATTTCTAACCCCAACTTTGTGCCACAAGCTTTGGTGAGGACTACATTAGATTTAATTTACTCATTATTAGTTTAGTAATATATCAAATCACATGACTTTATTAGGGTTATTACATGATTATTATTGACTGGATGCTTTATAACCCTATCTAGAACTATGTATTGCAATAAGAGAGCCCCTAATTAGGTCTAATGGATCCTCATATTGGTCGTGTTCCCGCTTAACAAATGTCTCCCCAATTATAAGTGTATTGTATGATCTATCTTATCTGATTTAGGATTATTTTATAGACATGATACATTTGTGATTACATACATTTTAGTTAACCTAATGTGAATCTAACCCTTTCAGGTTTTATTACACATTTTTCATTATTTAATCATATATTTATAATACTAGGTTGACAATGTCGACATAGTACTAAATTTTGTGTGTAGATTTAACACATAATCATATCAATATGAATCTATGTTGTTTATGTAGGCATTTTATCAAGTTTAGGCTATTAGGTTGACCCAATTAACTCTATACATTTTTAGACACCAAGTTTAGCATACTAGGTTGATGCAATCAACCTTATACATTTTAGGCATCCAATCCAACATACTAGGTTAACCCAATCAACCAAATACATTTTTAGGAATCCATTTAAATCTACTATGTTGACCCAATTGACCCTATACACTTTCAAGCATCTATTTTAGAATACTAAGTTAACCCAATGGACCTTGTACATTTCTAGGCATCCAGTTCAACATACTAGGTTGACCCAATCGACCCTGTACACTTTAAGGCTTCTATTTTAGCATACTATATTGACCCAGTTGACCCTTTATATTTTCAAGTATTCATAAACAAGATATGTAAATCTAGGTCGACCCAATCAACACAGTTAGTAGAATTTGTAATTATAAATCAAAGTTCTTCAACAAAAATCTCATATTTCTTTACATCCTCCAACTCACCAAGGTTCCTTTCTATCCTTCTTTGTCATTTATAGCATTTGTTACATTTATATTTTTCATAGTTTTTAGTATTTAAAATTTCCCCTATATAATCAACTAGGTTGACCATATTGACGTAGTTATGTATTTTTTGTTTTGTTTAGAAATCTAGGTTGACTATATCAACACAGTTCATTTTTAGACCCTTGATTTTGAAGTACAAAGGTGACACTTTTGACCCTATTCTATATTCTTTGCATACACTATTAATTGAATCGACACTATACTATGTCTCAAAGTTGGAATTGACACTTATATACTAGTAATTATCTCATGACTTCATTTCTAATTGCTTGCATGCTTAGAATAGATCATATATTCTAATTAGGTAGTTTTCAATATACCATTTAGTTTCATTATTTTCTCTTTTATGCAAACACTACTAAATCACAAAATGTCAACACATATTTTAACAATTATCTACCCAAGATCAACCTACTTGGATTTCATCACCAAGGGAGAAGTCAACTTGGTTTTATACCCAATTATAAACATGTGGTTAATGGTATATTTTGGCTAAGCACCCAACACCCTTATCATTATGGTGTGTGAAGTGAGAGGGTAAGCCCCAATACTAAGGTAATACCATTTCCAATACACATTCTTTCAGCCTAAACATCCTAAAACCATCGTTAGATGTATTTCTAGTTCTTTGTTTATAGCCAACTTATTATCACATCTAAAATTATACTCTAAATAAATGAACAACATTCACGTTGACCACTTAGCTTTTACTTTCCAAGTTGATTTCTTTCTCTTTGCTCAATTGTATGTTGTATTACAAAAAATTACATTGGCTAATGTTGGTTCAAGGTTTTTTGATGTGTGCCTCAATTAGATCATCTTCATTGATCCAATTAATTGTGTGTTTCATTTAATTTATAGATTTCCTAAGTAATTACAAAATTATTCTTATTTTAGTACACAATCATTTTTATCAACACAGTCTCTTATAGGCTATCTAGTTTTCCCTACCTATTGTACTAAGTCAACCCTATCAACTTTGTACAATTTTTAGCCCCTATTTTCTATACTAGGTCAAACTAGTCGACTATGTACCTTTATAAACTTTCCCTATCTACTGACCAAATTCTCCATTTCATCTTATTAGCATTCTATTCATTTCTCTCAAGTCATCATGATGTATCCTATTAGAATCTTCATGGATAGTTTAAATCCATTAAGATACTATATGGGATGTTCATTTCTTTATCTCTTTCCTTCCCAAGAGAACCATCACTCTTGGGGTACCTCTTCCCCTCCTTCATCCATAACCTATAACATGATGCAAATCACACCTCAAGATGAAGTTAATGGGTCTGATCCTTTCTATACCTACCAAGATATTTCTCATCATCAAAATATTTAAACTAATGTGGGAGAAATTGATACAAATTTAATCAATAATCCCTCTAATAATCTATATTATAATAACCCTCCCCCTAATAACAATTTTTAGAGTACTCCTTCCAATACCAATGTATAACCTAATACAACTCAACTTCTTACCCATGTTATCCAGTAAATAAACATAATGCAAAACTCTAACACCAATCAAATGATGCAACTTCAACATCATTTGATTAATATGGCTAATCAACCTCTGAATATCCATCCTCAAACTAATCCTAATTACATTCATATACCTTTTATATATTCCTCAAGAAAGGTTATTCCTCAACCCATAATGAATAAAAAGATGATTCAAACTTTTTATAATGAGACTTTATCTCTCTTCATTGTATCCATTGATATTGGCAACATATCTCCAATTATCAAGTATGATGGGACTAAATACCCAACCTCATTGCTCAAATCCTTTGGTAACCTTTAAAAAAAGTGGATCCAAACTAATACCTTTTCCACCACTAAAATCTTAATTAAAACTTTCACTGGTGATGTATTACAATGATAAAACCAATTACCCCAACATTTGATTTGGTAGCTTAAAGATTTGGTAAATTCCTTGGTTAAACAGTTTTAACACAATGAAATTCCTAAAAATTTTCTTAGATACCTCATCAATGCTAAGCAATCTCCAACTAAATCAACTCATGACTTTATCAAATGATGGAAATCATTGGCCCATAAAGTTGACCATAACATGACTGATGATAACTTGTTCAAACTCTTTATAATTGCTTTAACTCCTCTTCAATGTATGGTTCAAACCTTTGCTCTCCAAACACTTAATGAAGCTCTTAACCAAGCTAAATTTCAATAATTTATCATGAAGAAATTAAAACCTAATCCTAAAATTCTAAAAGGATATTTTCAAACATATACTAATGTTATCATGAGTAATACTTTGCAAAGCAAATTAGGATTTTTCAAAACTAATATCCCTTTACCTTCTCACACACGTCTTTCCTTATAGAAAATGAAATAATTTTTACCACCCTCTAAACCTTTCACATATCATAATAATCTCCATAAGTGGTATGACCCTAATCAATTATATTGTTTCCATGCTGACATTTATCATTCCAATGAATCTTATAGAGAGATCACTAAATTTTCTATCTCCTATATGCTTGGTGATTCATTTAATCATGAAGCCATAATCAACCTTTGTCATTAATATTACACCACTACTACTTTAAAAAGATATATTTCCAAAGCTTCTTCCTCAAATAACCAAAAATATTTTCTCCAATAGTCAACCAAATACAAGGATGTTTGTGTCATTGATGTTGATTATGACTGATATTAAAGCAATTCTCAATATGTTAACACTACTAAGGTCAATTACCATCATAAGTTGGCCCACAAATATTCTCTTACCAAACCTAAGAAGTCATATTTATAAGAACAAGTTCTTAACTATAGGATCACTACTAATCTAGCTTCATAAGCCCATGAAAAAACACTTCTTCCTTCTGAACCTCCAACCATATCTATTCCTTCAAAATCTACTTTACCATCTAAATCTCATGCAGGTTATTCTTCTAAATCTCATTATAACTTTCTTACAGAACTTAAATTTATGCCTTGTAAAATTCCAATTATGGAGTTGGTTTGTACTTCACCTTATCATTGTAAGTTTTTTATGCAAAAACTCCAAAAAATTGAACATCCATCCTATGTAGATGAAGAACCACATTATATTGAACCTCAAACTATCAACATGAATACCATTGAGACTATGTGTCCTTCTTCTAAGCCTTCCATTAAATTTCTTGAAGAGGACATGATCAATGATGAAATTAATTTTCATGTTGTTGATCCACCACTTTTTATCAAAATAACCATTAATACTACCTTTATCTATAAAGTTCTAGTTGATGAAGGATCTTTTATTAATGTGACATCTTTGTGGATTATCTAATAACTTAGTTATAATAAGGATCATCTTAAGAAAACATGTCTTACCTATTATGGTTTTGATAAAACTAATCATAAATCACTTGGTTTCATTTGGATTTCATTAACCATTATACCTAAGACCATTCTAACTAAACTTATGGTCCTTGATTTATCATTATCTTATAATATACTCCTTGGTCACCCATGGACTCATAGAATGAGGGCCATTACTTCTTCTGGTATCCAATGTATTAAATTCTTACATGATGGAAAATAGTATAAGCATGAGGTTGATCCCAACCCATGGAGTATTCAACTTCCTAACCCCAAATCTCAGTATCATATCTTACCATTCATAAGATCAATAGTGTTCCTTTACCCAAGTTTATCAACATCAATCCTGGTTTACAAGTCACTCTTGTAGATTTTGATGATGATGAACCTAATGAATTGTAGCATACTTGAAATATTACCAATCTATATCCTTACATTTCGTAGTGGTTTCCTCCTTCCTTATTACCTTGAGACTATACTATTCGTCTTATTGATGAGATCACTAACTTTCCCCTCCATACAATGCTCATGAGCCTTATTTACCTAAAGATGCATTCACTTGCAATGATTTTGGAGTAACTAAATTAATTCATGATAATCTTATCATGTCTCCATGTACATTTAGTAATAGTGGGATTTCACCTTCTAAAACTCCCCCTGACTCTCAAACATGTATAATTTATCTAACATAGGATGATAATTACATAATAGCCCAATATTAATCTCTAAACTTAGATGTCTAGCATTATCAAAAAACCTTAGCTCAAATTCAATCTTTTAACCAAATGTCCATACAATTTCCATAGATCATGAATTTGATCCAGAAGGTTATGTACCTCCTACCAATTCTCCTCTTCTTGATACCCCTTGGGTGGTAGATCAAATTATACCTTTTAAACTTATAGAAGTTACTGCATATCCTTTACCACTTATATATCCCATAATTACATCTAATCCTTCCCCTATCACCAAAACCAATGACACTCCAATCCCTTCTAATCCATCTACCTCTTATACTACCAAGATTACATTAGATGCCAAGGCAACTAAAGCCCATCAAATATATTTTGAGTATTATCACCATGGTAATAAAATTATAGATCTAGAAGTAGATGTTGAGTATTATGGTCCTCTTCCCACCTTTCATAGTGATGAATCTATTCTTAAATACTTCATTCCCTATAATCTCGACTTCTTCCGTAACATCACAAACTTGGGAATTTTAAAATTAAATCTCCTTGTTTTAATAACTTCATTGCTAGAATTTATCCCAAAACTAATCCAATTTCTTACTTACCTAATACACCATATCATTTCTAATATGAGAATGCCATGATTATCAAAGAAACCACTCACATTGAGTATGGTACTCCATCTTATCCTTGACCAATTATAGTTTCTCTCAAACGCTCACCTACCAAACATGATAATTTTAGCTTATTCTTTGATAAATATTATGAGATGTTTACTTGGTCCTATGAGGACATTCCTAGTATTAAACCTAACATTATGGTCCATAACATTATTACTTATCATGATTCTACACATGTGCATAAAAATCAAAGGAAATTTCCACCTAAATTTTCCACCTTATGTCATAAGGAAATAATCAAATTGATTGATTCTAAATTTATCAAACTAGTGGACTATTATGAATGGTTTTCTAACATTGTTCCCATTTATAAAAAGGTCACTATGATCATTCAAATTTGAATTTATTTCTACAATCTTAACCTAGTTTTACCAAAGATAACTTCCCTTTTCCTTCGATAGATTTCATCATTGATTCCACACCTAATTATGAAATGTTATCTCTTATAGATGGTTTCTCAGGCTATAATCAGATTCACATTACCCCCAAGGACCAATTTAAGACCAATTTTACCATGGAATGGGGCACTTATTGCTATGTCAAAATGCCCTTCTATCTCAAAAATGCCATATCCACTTACCAAAAAGTGATGAATAATATCTTCATGATCTTATCCACAAAATTATTGAAACCTATGTGGATTATCTCATTGCTAAATACAAAAGTCATAAGACTCATCTTTCAGATCTTGCCATCTTTTTTGATTACCTTCTTAAATATTAGGTTAGACTCAATCCTTATAAATGTGTCTTTGATTTCACATCTATAAAAAAATTATAATTCCTAGTTTCTCTCCATGACATCAATGTTAACCCTGCTAAGATTAGTTCTAACATCAACATGCCCATTCCTCATTCCATACCTAACATTCATACTTAATAAAACTTTGGTTAAATTAGATGATTCATCCCTGAAATGGAATACCATATCCACTCCATCAATTATCTTATTAAGAAAGGTACAACCTTAGAATGGATGGACCCTTATCAAAGATATTTTAATAACATGAAAGATTAATTGCTTTAGCCACCTACACTTTCTCCTCTTTATAATGATCAACCCTTTATTCTATATACTTCTTCCACACCTATATTAGTTGGGGAAATACTTGCCCAATAAGATGATATTAGAAAAGAGTATGCCATCTACTACATTAGATGAGGCCTCATCAATTATGAGGCACATTATACCAAATTTGAAAGTTATTTTATTACCATCTATTTCACAACTAAAAAACTTTAATACTACATGCTTTACTAGACCACTTATGCCATCATTCATTCTAACCCCTTCATCACTTCTCCAAAGCATTTCTTCCTGGAGATAGAATTGGCAAATGGATGGTCCTCATTATGGAATTTTATTTCCACATTATGAGTCAAAAATCTATCAAAGGACACATCATATCTGATCAACTTGTTGTAGCTCTTGTGACAACTACCAATCACCTTCAAGATAGTCATCAAAATGATAATATTCTTTATATTAAAGGTCTTAATAAATATATTTCACTTAAATATTATTTTTATAATTTTACCACTAATCTTGAAAATAATGTTGATGAATATGATATTCCATCTAATACTGCTAAACCTAATGTATTTATTAAAGAGCTTCTCAAAATTAATGTTGACTTACATGAGGATACTTTGACCCTTCACTTTGATGGTGATAATTGTCTTTAAGGAGCTAGGGCAGGTTGTATTATTACAAGTCATCTTGGGAAAATAGTTCCTTTAAATTTATGCCTAACATTTGATGTCACCAATAATATGGATAAATACGAAGCTCTAATCCTAGGCATGAGAGATTATATTGATCTAGACATTCAATATTTTCATGCCTTAGGTGATTCCCAGATTATTTTTTGCAAAGTCAATGGTGATTACCAATGTAAAAGAGAAAACCTCATTACCTATCATCAAATTGAAACTACTCTTCCTAAGGATTTCATCTCTTTCATTATTGAGCCTATTTTTTGAGGTCAAAATTCCACTGTCGATTCCCTTGCTTCTTTAATTTGTCCCTTTAATCCCCACCAAGTTATTTTTGATCCTACTTTTCTTATATAAATAAGAAAATATCTATCCTTTACTCAACCACTATATTTAACTATCTACCATGTCAAGGCTATTATCATTCAATAAAGTCCATGGTATAAAGACATTGTTCATTTCTTGAACCATCAAACTTATCCTCTTAAATTAGACTCTCACAAAAAGATATGTATTCATAAACAAGATGTTAAGTATGTATTTTGACATAACATCCTTTACTATTACAACATTGAAGGCACCTTATTCTTTTATGTTATGCAAGATGAAGTCCCTTTTTTTAAATAAGCACATGTGGAAATTTATAGTGACCACTGTATTGGACATTCTATATCCCATAAATGCCAACGCATGGGTTACTTTTTGCATATTCTTGAAAAATATGCAATAAAATTTGTTAAAAAGTGTACTCTTTGCCAAGTTCATGATTATCTAATTCATTAACCTCTATTTGAGCTTCAAACTATCAAATCTCCTTGGCCATTTTCCATGTGGGGATTAGATCTTATTGGAAAATTAATTTGCTCCCAAGATGGGCATGTTTTTATCATCACTGCTACTAAATATTTTATCAAATGGGTTAAATCCATGATCTTTTTTAATGTAATTGGTAACAACATTTCCAAATTTATTATTAATCAAATCATTTTCCACTTTAGTGTTCCCCATACTATCATTTCAGACAATAGTGGTAATTTCAAAAATAAGGATGTTAAATAGATATGTGCTAAATTTAAGATCAATCACAAATTTTCTACACCTTATCATCTACAGTGAAATGGCCAAATTGAGGCCACTAACAAAATCTTCAACAAAAATTTTCAAAAGATAATTCATGAAACCTGCATAGATTGGCACCTTCATCTTTACCCTACTATTTAGGCCTATTAGACCAAGATACATATTGCCATTAGGGAAACACTATTCTCTCTAGTATATGGTTCTAAGTTAGTTCTTCTATTGAAAGTTGAGCTTACCTCTCTCTGTATATCTCTTCATGGTATCATTCTTGATGAAGAATTATGTGAAGATTACCTTCATACCCTAAACTTCCTTGATCAAGATCATCTTTTTGCCTTATAACATAACTACAAATACAAGTCTCATATTGCCAAAAAAAATAACAAATGTGTTAAAATTTGCACATTTAATGTTGGTGATCTTATCCATAAATTAGACTACACTCATGATAAATAAGGTAATTACACCCCAAAATTATGGGGTCCTTAATTAGTCAAAGATATTCTTGGTCAAAGCACCTATCACTTTCAATCCAATGAAGGCCATGTTTTCAAAAAGCCCACCAATACACAATTCCTCAAGAAGTATTTTGCCTAATTCTTCCCTTATTTTTATGTTTTATATTAACACTTTTTGTAGCTTACTTACATGGGTCTCTCCCTCTATAGTAGTTCTCTCCTATCAAAAACCTTTAGTCCTTCCTTTTTGGTCTTTTAGTTTCCCCTTTTTCTCATGAGTTGCATTGTAAAACTGAGGATGTGACCCAGTCTTCCTCATGATGTACCATAGTCTTATTTATTTTCATAATATTTTTACACACTTTTTCACATCCCTTGGATTTCTCTTTTTTTGAGTTTCATTGTAAAACCATGGATAAGACCTGATCTTCCTCATAAAATACCATCTTTTAATTTTTTTTTATTTTCACATGCCTTTTGGTACTATTATGGGTTTTTATTTTATGATTTTTAGTGTAATACCATGGATAGGACTTGGATTTCCTCATAAAATTACCATCTTGTCATTCCTTTTTTCTAGAATACATTCTTGATCCTTGTTCTCAACTTTAGATTTTATTTCTTTTGATATATGGAATTTGCATAACAATCTATGTTATCATGTTTTCCTCCATTTCCCTCATTATTATGATAATTAATCACAAGTTACTATCATTGTATCCATTTTTTCCTTTGTCACATTCTTTTTACAATTTGAAGTAATTCAAATTGTTCCATATGTCATTCCTCCTAATTTCCTTTGCTTTCACTCCACATTGGATAAAACAAGGTCAAAGTCAAGGTAACACTTTTATTTCACCTATATTTACAATGCTCTTTGAAGTTCTCTCTCTTAGAAACCAAGTTCTAAGTATTCAAATTAAAGTCATATTTAGAACCAATGTTTAGTTTTCTAAATCTATATAGAGGAGGAACAAAGAAAACACCATCAAAAAAGTTAAAAAGAAAATAATTTGAAATAAAAGGCAATGATATATAAAAGGCAACATAAATCTCAATAGTAAAAAATCACACCAAAATACATGATTCTAATCGCATCTCCTATCTCTAATTAAAAATCAAACTCCATAGTTGGTCTCACATAGAGCTGAGGTCCATTTGGGTTTGGTAGGCTAGTAAATTAGAATATGAGAGTTCAACAAACTTTATGGTGATACCTACTTTCTCATACAAGTACCCAATCTTCATAGTATATTGATGGCTCTATAAGGGGTCTTAAAGAATGGGAAATATAGTGTGGGATGGTAGGTCTATTTTACTTTTCATGCATATAGACACCATGGGATGATCTATATACTTAATTTGTTGACTTAAGACTTGTGTGTCTAAGAGAAGTCTTTTATAGTCTTTAAGGCTAAAAGTCTTCTTATTTTGACAAACCTATTTTGAGTGTCTTAAATTTTATAAAGAGTTCCTCTACCTTGTTTTTTCATTCACTCTTCCCTCCACCCATTTCATTTACCCCTTGATAGGCTAATTGTGATTCCAAAACTATTTTACTTTCTTTGTTTCCTTCTTCTTCATCTCTTAAAAACATTATATCACTACTTTGTTTCAGTTTTATCTATCCTTAGAATGAAACATGTTTTAGTAACTATGTATTTCTTTATTTATACCATATAACTATAGTCCTAGACTTGTTTTACTTCCTTTTACCATTTGTCATTTATTGTACCATCCTTCTATCATGAACACCATATTCTATACCTTTTTCCATTATTGAGTGAGATAAGGATTGTTAATGATCACTCGACAATGTTATTTTTCCTTTCATAAACCTTATTCCATTATTGAGTGAGATAAAGATTCTTACTGCTCATTCACTAATGTTTTTTTACCATTTTGTTAAACCATTTTTTTATTACCCATCTTTGTTTAAGTAAGGATTATTACTACTTTTACATTGATGTTTTATTACCATCTTTTTGACATGTATCCTTGGTTTGATTTGGTGAGTTTGTATTTCTTAGTTAAGGTTTACTTGTTTGAGTTTTTCAGTCTTTAATAGCCTTAGATTTTTGGTTAACCAATTTACTCTTTTTTTTGACTTGGTCATTTGGTCTAACACAACACTTATCACCCCATGTTGCCAAATTTTTAAGTACATCCCATCCTCATAGCACCAATTATCTTGGGTTTCCCATATTTTTCTATTTTTGCTCTTTAGTTTTGTATTATTGGGTTTGTAAAAAGTAGTCTTTGCACCCTACACAATCAAAACCAATAACACAATAGATAACAAGGTAATTCAAGGTATGCATCACATTTAATTTTCAATTATTTACTTTTATATCATTTAATTTTAGTTATTTTATGCTTTAAAATACTGTAACTTTTTTAGCCTCAACATTGTGTGTTACTATGTTCTTTCTCAAAGTAACATCCCCTATTGCACTTGCATTACACGTGATGAGCTTTGAGTGGGGCATATGTGTACATGTAATATTTTCAAATTTTATCAAATATTGATAACTAATATCTTAAAAGAACCCATTAATACTCAATCTCTCTAAGTACATGCCCTAAAAGGTACATTAGGAAAGTTGTGGATAAACCATTGGTGCTTCATAGGATTTTAATCCCTTATTACCACTTATTATCAATCTAATTAGCTCCTAAAACCATTCCTTAAGCTATTACTCCTCCTTTACACAATCCTCCAGCATTTTCCATTCTCTATTTATTATTTTCCTCACCTTTATCCACTTTTGTTAGTCAGTTATACTAGGTTGACTAGGTTGACCCTGTATATTTTTACTTAGGAAATAGTTTGGCCTTTGGCTGACCTAGCTTATGGCTTAGTAAATAATTATCCAAAATTATACTAGGTCGACTAGGTCAACCTTATTGGTCAAGATTTTTGGAAGGGTTTAGGGTCAAATCCACCTATATATACAAGATCATTTCATCATTATTTCAATATGAAACCAATATTTATTATTCACTTACATTTATTTACAATCCACTCTTCCACCATTATAATTAAGGAGTCTTAGATTAGGGTTTCTATTTGGAGAATTGTATTTTGTGGAGAAGTCTTTTGGATACATTGATAGGTTGTGTAGCCTAGAGCTAATTTATCTTTGTCATCCTTACATACCAAAATAACCTCTTATGAATCACCTTGGCTAAGGGAGATATTGAGGTTTAATAAGTTCCCCTTCAAAGGTAAGTATTGCTAACTTTGTCCCTCCTTTGTAAGAGTAAATAGATATTGCATTTTACTTCTCTTCCATGAATTAGGATTCTGTATACATTTATGTGACTATATGTCTCTTATACATGCTTAATTTTATTATTTCTAACCCCAAATTTGTGCTACAATATTTGGTGAGCACTATATTAGATATACTCTACTCATTATTATTTTAGTGATATATCAAAACATAGGACTCCATTAGGGTTATTTCATGATTGTGCTTGATTGAAGGGTTTGAAACCTTCCCTAGCACTATATATTGTGATAAAATATCCTTTAATTAGGTCTATCTGATCTTCATATTGGTCATGTTCTCACTTAATATAAGTGTCCCAAATTAAAAGTGTATGGTTTGATCTATCTTCTCTGAGTTAGGATTGATTTATAGATATTATGCATTTTTAATTACACATAATAAGGATTTGAGAGTGTTAGAGAAGTGTGGACTTAAGTGTTTAAAAGGGATCATTAAAGGAGAAAAATTAGGTCATTTAGGACCATCATAAGGAGCAAAGGATAAAAAAATTTAATCTAACATAGTTTTTGTAGGTGGATGACAAGGGAAATTGAGCTAATGTTCCTAGAAGAGGCTAGTTGATTGAGAAAGCCTAAAAGGTTGTGTGAGTGAAACTAAAGGGTAAAGAGTAAAAACAAAAAAGGACATCATCATCAATTTACTATCAATAAGTATTATAAGGTGATCATAAATTAGAGGTGGCTTAGTTAGTGTTAAGTTATCTAGGGGGTTGGATCCTCCTTTCAAGATAGAGCTTGCAAAAGACTAGTTTAGTGAGTGCTTAAATAGGTAGGGGTTGGAACTTCTTACGAAGTTGGTAATTTACTAAATTTTGGATATTAAAATTATAGGATTATATTTAATGTGTATGTTTTATTTTTTTTAATCCCCTAAGAGGGTTTCCCACATATCTCTTTTGTTCTCTTTTGATATGATTTTATATTTTTTTATTTATGCATTGATCTTTATGTAAATGAATGCTTCATGGAATGATTAATGGAATTGAATAGACTTTGTTATGAAACTAATTTACCCCCCCCACCCCCCCTTATTATTTAATTCCAATAATTAGTATTAGATATTGGTCCTTTGGATAAGGCCTGAAATCCTAAAGGAGATTTTATGAGAGAAAGCATGGATAAAGTATAAAAAGGTTCCTTGATGTTGGTCTTTGATGGATTCATGGTATTCATTAGCATGTCATAAAATGATGGTGTTGATAATGAGTGCATGCCATCATAAATAGAGATCAAAGATGAGAGTTTCATAAAAAAATATAACTTTTCATGTAAGTAAAATGAGCATAGAACTATTGACAAGAAGAAAAAGGAGTAATAGTCCCTAAGTGAGATATATGATTAGGGGGAGATATCAAAGTCAATTAATCAACCCATAGAAAATATGAATTAGTTATAAAAACATTTTGGTATCTAAATATGGATAATATAATATCATATAACAATTACATACACAATAAGGTATATGTTTGAGAAGGTATCTTAATAGGTAGAGGCTCATGAGAGTTGTTGATTGGTTTATAATACCAATACCATTATTGGTAAAAGTATTGACCATAATTTTTAAGTATTGGAGATGATATTCAAGTAAATAATATAAGTTTAGTATATGAAGCTTTTATATATGAGCAAGAAGTTTGCCATAGGCTTGAAGTATGGTGATAAGATCTACTGATGATGTAACTTTTGTTTGAGACTTCATAAAGCATGAAATTATATCCTTGTTTGTTTTTTTATGGTGGTTGATCATATATGCATTGAGGTTTTTAATATTATGTACATGTCAATAAGTATAAATTATGAGGGTTGTTCAGTTATGAAAATAAGTAGCAAAGACAAAACTAGTGAAGTAAGAGTTGAAAATTGGTCTATAAGACCAATATCTTTGAAAATATAAGTATTGATCATGTGATCCACGGTATAAAAATGGTTCTAAAAATGGAGTGAACATATTTTTGTAGCATCCCAAGAATTCTATAAGCATGATGAATTTTTATTTAGTATCTCTTGAAATATTGTGTCATGACTGTATTGTTTCATTACAATCAAAGATGACCTCATAAAGTCATAGAGGAAACATGATGACATGTTGAAGATACATAAGAAATATTCAATGATCTAAGAATGACTAAGTTTTGAAGCTCCTTAATAAGGTCTTGACAAGTGAAATTGATGCATTAAGTTACTTTGAAGAGTATCATATAAAATATCAATGGTCTAAGAGACCTTACATGACTAAATGTTATCCAAGGATATGGTATAAGACATGATGTATTGTGAAACATAAAGAGTATAGAATATTTAATAAATAATATTTTTTGATATGACACATGGAAAATAAACATATTTTTATATAGACATATAATATTTCTCTTTAGAATAATGTTATTATGATCAAGCATGCCTAGTATATGTCAATGATGTGTTGAGCAAAATTAAAAGGATAACATGATAATATGGGGAGATTGAAAAACTTAGATAAATTATCATGTCCTAGGATCAATGGACTATGTGTAGATGATCTTGTGAGAGTGTATATGACCTCTGTCATTAATGTCAAAGGGGGAGAAAGACTTGATGAGGAGATCCAGCTTGAGGAGAAATGAGAGTAATATACTATGGTAGAGTGTTTTCCATCATTGACAAAGGGGGATATTTTTTCAAGTTTTCATTGATTTCATTTGTCTATGCAAAATCTTTGATGTCAAAGGAAATATGAGATCTTGTGTGTTCAAGAAGGCATGCATAGTGAAGTCTACCAAAGTGAATGAGCTAAGATTTATGAGTAGTAAATGGCATTTGTTGAAGCATAGTATGACATGAGAATGTGTCTATACTGGTATTAATGTCTTTAATATGTATGTAACCTTATATGAATGTGTGTTTATACTAGTTCTTAATCATGAACAAAGCTTGTAGAGGCATGATGGTTATGAGATGAAGGTACTTGAGCTTGATAGTGTGCAAAGAAGTGGTAGAAAATTTTACAATATGTTGGAAACTATTTTAAAAATGTTTATATAATGTTGGAAACTATGTAAAACATGTTAAAAAAGTGGAAAGTTCATCTACAGTGGAAACACGGTTAGGTATTGAGGAATAACTATTGTATAAAAAAACTAGTTTGATGGAATAAGATTGGTAGCTTATTAAGAAGAGAAGTGTGAGACCTTGCGAACAAGGTTATCAGTTTGTGAGAGAATTATATATTTTATAATAATTTATATTATGTGTTTATAGCATCTACATTAGTGAGAGAGTCATACTCCATACCTAAAGTGACTTGAAGTTGAAGGCCTATTGTGACAAGACACCTAGTGAGTCCAAATAGAGGATGGGGGTCAAATTACAAGGAAATATTTATTATTTGATCATGGTATTAAGGCATATTACATATTTATTTCTTGTTGATAATAATACAAGAGGTTACCAAGTGTGTTCAAGGGTCAAAATGTAACTAGTAGTTTAAGGTCTAACATGTATACAGACTTAGTGTCGTATAATGAGGGGTCAATGTGAGTTTTAAAGGTTTTTAAGAACATGTGATAATGGATAAAGGTATGGTAGGTTATTTAAATCATTTGGAACAAGTTTTAAGTAATTTATTTTAAGATAAATCTCAAAAAGGTGTTTGAAGGTCTCTTGTGCATGCAAAATGAAGAGATGAGAACTCGATAACAAAGTTTAGATGATCATTGACATGTGTAATCTTTTAATTATGTCATAAAAATTTTGGTATAGATGTAAAATTGTCATAATAAGGATTTAAAATAATTATTTCTGCATTTGAGAGGCAAAGTTTTATGAACAATCGTTAAATAGGTTAACTGGTCTAAAATGCTCTCAAAACCGTCTTAATGACCCAATTGGAGAAAAATTATTGTAAAGGGAAAATAATGTGTTAAAAATGATTATTTTATGTTTGTATAATTTATATTAATCCTCCATTAATATATAAGTGGTATTGGTGTGTCAGGACAGTGAGAAGAACCTATAGAAAAAACCCTTATTTTTAAAGAATTTAATACTACAGCTAAAGTTGACTAGGTCAATGAATGCAAGTGGATGGAGTTTGAATATAATTTTTTTTTAATAATTTACATGGTGATATTTTGTATATTTATATCTTATGTTTTAAACATTTTGGTCACCCAATATTACCTATCTCTAAAATGGGGTAATGGTGAAAATAGTGAGAAAAACTAGTTAAAGTGAGAAAGCATTTAGGGATTGGTTTCAAGTGATTAGGGATGAATAAAATTGTTTGGGGTCTTTGTTAAATACCAATACCTAATTTTAACTTGGTTGGTAATTTTTTTAAATTCTCAATACACAATCAAGAAGTTTCTCTCAAGATGAGCCATCTAAATAGAGATGGACAATTAAAGAGTATGTATTAAAGAATGATCTATTTCTTATAGATTTACTATTTTACATTTATAAATTTGTGTTTTAAGTTGACATAAGGATGTATTAAGGAGTTGTAATATGGAATAAAAATTGACTTATCTAACTGTGTTAAGATAGTAAGAGAATAACCTAAGAGATTTCTCTATAAGACCAATGATTGTCTCTAAAGTTTGATATATATCCATTTAGGAGTGATGATGCAAGATAATATTCATGAAATAGGAATGTTTTCATTATATTTGGTGAGTTTTAGGTTGCTTATACATGTATAGTTAAATTCCCTCCAAAACTATATATATATATATATATATATATATATATATATATATATATATATATATATAGGTTAAGGAGTTGTAATATGGAAGCCAAATTGAATTATCTAACTGTGTTAAGATAGTAAGAGAGTAACCTAAGAGATTGCTCTATAAGACCAATTATTGTCTCTAAATTTTGATAAATATCCATTTAGGAGTGATGATGCAAGATAATATTCATGAAATAGGAATGTTTTCATTGTATTTGGTGAGTTTTAGGTTGTTTATACATGTATAGTTAAATTCCCTCCAAAACTATGGTGTTTAAATTTGCAAATATGCTCTTTTGGTTTGTAATAAGACTTAAGTCTTGTATAAAGGCCAAGTTTGTATGGTTAGGTATCAAATTTTGTTTTATAATCTGTATAATATGTCATCTTAAGTTGGTTGAACATGATATAGGCTAGGAGAATCTCTTTTAGTTATAAAAAGTTGTTAGCTCCAAACTTGGAGTTTGTTTACATGAGGCTAGAATAGGAGGTTTGTTAGATAATTATGGATTAGTTATTTGTAGAGTGATTACTTCAACCCAAGAAGGATATTATAACGTATTTGGATGTGAGAAAGAAGTTTGTAATGAAAATATATCCTTTTAGTGTTTTCTATGATGACTTTATTGTAGACTATGCATGTTAATCTAACAAGGCAACAAACTCTATAATGTCAGTCAAATTTAGATGATTA
This sequence comes from Torreya grandis, assembly GCA_037957365.1. Taxonomy (NCBI): domain Eukaryota; kingdom Viridiplantae; phylum Streptophyta; class Pinopsida; order Cupressales; family Taxaceae; genus Torreya; species Torreya grandis. The sequence goes on from JARHVA010005797.1 coordinate 1,076,687, forward strand.
TTTCACCTACTATGAGTACTCAAGACTCTAGAGTAGAGTAAAATACGGTAAATGCAATTTTTTAAAGTCTTGAATGTCCATGGTTTGTATTATAGAGTAAATTATTTGTAAATTAGACCAAACTAGGGCTTCCTCGTACAGGAAATCTATATAGTGAAAATATTTTGATTTTTTGAAATATGTGAGTCCTCCACACATGCTTTCTCTATCTCAAATTTTAGAGCCTAGTTCATTGGTTAAGATCACTTTCTAAACCTTGACCTTGATTTAACCTTATAGGTATGTCAAGACTAAAATAGTGGTATTTGTATATGGTTTAAGTTAATGACTGATCAAATTATTGTGATTAATGGTCTTAATATGTTATTTTAGACACCCCCTATCAATCTTAACTCTCTGATCCACCTAATTCTCCATACCAATACTCAAATAGGGATTTTAGAAGATTAATTAAGCCTGACATAGAGCTCAGAGCACCTATTTTGTATAAAAGAACTTAGGGAGATGTTTAAATATGTTTTTTAAGTCTATAGTGGGTATCCAAATCACCATTAAGTTGGATGTCATGATTTTTCTAAGGAAAGTTATGTCACAAAAATAGGGCCAATAGGGCAACAAGCCCTTAAGCCTAAGTGAAAGACAAGGAAGGTCTTGTGACCCATTATACTTTTTTTGATAAACCAAAGGGGTCTACATATATATAAATAGTATAGAAAGGTTAAATACAAGGTGTATAGGTTTGTGTTAGAGTATGTAAGTCTTTATTCATAGTTTCATGTGTTGAACCTGAGTCCAAATGTCCATACCTTGTGTATAGAACACCTTAGTGGGATATTTTAAGGTATCTAAGTGATTATATTGATGGTTAGAGTAGTATTTAGGTGTTCTTCAATGACATCAATTTGGTATCATATAATAAGGGATTGTGCACAATCTAAGATCCAAGCAAGAGAAAGAAATTGATTTGTGAGAAAGATGCAAGATGGCCATGAGAGTGAGGAACAAAGGTAAAGCTAGTGGAAGGAGACCAATAAGGCAAATGATAATAGTATAAGAGATAAATAATCTACATGATAGGTTTCAAGACCTAGAGATGGCTTAAAAGAGAGGTGTTGGCATGGGAGAAGTCAGTGAAGGAGAAGAAGAGACACCAGAGGAGGAGTTGGTAGTAGAAGATGAGATAGCTAAAGAGAGGTTGATCAAAGCCATTATGAAGGTGAATTCAAATCCAAAGATTGAGGTTCCAATGTATGAAGTAAATTTGAATGTAGAATACTTGATTGACTAGATCAGTGCATTCGACAAGTACTTTGAATATGAAGGAATAGATGAAGATGACAAGAAATTCAAGTATGCCATGACAAGATTGAAGAGCCATGCATCCTTATGGTGGGATGGAGTAAAAAAATAAAGGAAGATAAAAGGAAATCCAAATATTAAAATTTGGGATAGAATGTTATCCAAAAATAAAGGTAAATTCATGCCCTTAGATTACCAAGCAAATCTTTTCAAACAATTGCAAAATCTGAAACAAAAGGACATGACTATAAAAGAATACACTGAAGAGTTATATAGGCTAACTAAAAGATTAGGAAACATTTAGGATGATTTTGGAAAGGTATATAGATACATTAATGGTTTGAATTTTCTCATCCAAGATGATATTAGCCTACTCATACCTAGGATAATTAAAGAAGCATACTAGTTTGCTTTGAAAGTTGAGGAGAAGATTTCAAGGAGAAAAAAATTTAAGGGGAAGAGGCAGATCCATTAGATAAATAGGATCAAAATTAGGTTTAATCCAGCTTAAAACATCACAATAGGAGGCTATCATCTCACAAATTTCAAGAGGTAGCTATACACCAAGAGGAAGGAGGCCATATTAAGGCTACCAAATAGGAAGATGAAGATTAATGGGCAAATGTTTCAAGTGTAACAAGTATGTAGGACATAGAGCATATTAGTGTCTAGAGAAGACTTATAATATCCATTAGAGAGGAGTACATGTATCCCAAGGTGAAGAAGAAGATGAAGGACCAGTAGTAATCCATGAAGATGTACCAAAAGAAGGTGAGTCTCTTTTACTGAAAATAATATTGTTGAAGCCTAATAAGAAAATTTTGGAACCACAAAAAATGAAAAATTTGTTTAGGAAAATGTTTAAGAGAAATTTAAAGCACTACAAGGTCATCATAGATAGTGGAAATATATACAACCTTGTGTCAACTGGGATGGTGGAGAAACTAGGCTTGAAGAAGGAGGTGCATCCTACACCTTGTCAAGTCTCTTGGTTGTAAAAAGGACACAAACTCTTGGTAAGTGAACAAGGTAAAGTGGATTTTAAAATAGGAACATATAGAAATAATATTTTATGTGATGTTATTCCCATGTATGTATTTCATATATTGCTTGGAAGGCCTTGGAAGTTTGCCAAGAAGGCCATGCATGATGGAAGGAAAAATACATACACATTTGAGAAGGATGGGATCAAACACATAATCACACCATTGAAAGAAGAGGTTGATTATTCTATAGGATAGAATTATAAAGTGTTTATTATGAAAGGTAAAGAGTTTCTACAACAAATGAAGGAAGATTTAAACTTTGCTATGATTGGTAAGCCAAGAAGTGTAGTCACTAGTACTAAGTTGATTGATTTTCCTCTAGAGATCCAAGATATGTTGAATGAGTACATTGATATTGTGGTATATGATTTAACGTATGAGTTACCACCATTAATAATCATCATCCATCACATATACTTGATTCCAGGAGTAAATCTTCTAAATAAGGCTGCATACAGGTTAACACTAAAGGAAAATGAAGAGATCAAGCACCAAGTCCAAGAATTATTAAACAAAGGATTGGTAAGAGAGAGTCTAATTACTTGTGATATTCCCATATTTTTGAGTCGTAATAAGGATGGGAGTTAGAGAATGTGTATAGACTCTAGAGCAATCAACAAGATAACTATTAGGTATATATTCCCATTGCCTAGAATTGATGATTTAATTGATTGTTTGAGTGTAGCTATATATTTTTCAAAGATAGACTTGAAAAGTGGATACCACCAGATTAGGATAAGATAATGAGATGAGTATAAAATATCCTTCAATACCAATGATGGACTTTATGAGTGGTTAGTCATGTCATTTGGGCTAATCAATACACCAAATATCTTCATGAGTCTAATGAATGAAGTGCTTAAGGAATTCAATGGTAAGTATATGATAGTATATTTGGATGATATATTCATGTTTATTCAAACTAAGGAAGATCATTTGAAACATTTGAGGATGGTATTGAGTAAACTACATGAAGAGAAATTGCTAATCAATGTGAAAAAAGTGCAATTTCATGAGGGCAGAATTGATCTACTTAGGATTTGTGATTTCAAAGGAAGATTTAAAGATGGATAAGGAGAAGATAAAATCTATAATTGAGTGGCCTACACCTAGGATCACGTTTTAGGTAATAATATTTCATGGTTTGGCTAGCTTTTATAGGAAATTTATAAGGAATTTTAGTGGGACTATTTGTCAAATGATAGATACACTCAAGGGTGATAAGAGGAGTTTTTGTTGCACTAAATATACTGATAAGAGTTTTAGATTATTAAAAAATAAGGTAACTGAAGAACCAATCTTAACCTTACATGATTTCAATAAACTATTTCAAGTGGAATGTGATGCTAGTAGAACTATCATAGGTGTTATTTTAAGTCAAGATGGGAAACCCATAGCATACTTTAGTGAGAAAATAAATGATGATAAGAAGAGATATTCAGCCTATGATTAAGATTTATAAGCTCTTTCACAATCTTTGAAGAAATGGAGGCACTATATTTTTCCTAAAGAGTTTGTTTTATTCACTAATAACTATGCTTTGCGTTTCATTAGCAATCAAAGTAAGTTGAGTCAAAAACATGTTAAATGGATTGAGTTATTGAAAAGATTCAAATTTACTATTAATCATAAGAAAGGACAATATAACAAGGTTTAATATTCCTTAAATAAGAGGAATCTAATCATGCATGAGTCTCAGGTAAGCATCTTAGGATTGAAGAGTTAAAGGACATGTACAAGGAGGATCCAAACCTTCAAGGCATCATATGAAGATTGCATGAATCTAGTATGGGATGATAGGAGTCTTTGGATAAAATTCATGATCCAATAAGGTATATTATTTAAGGGTATCTATCTTTTCATAACCAAGAGCTCCATGAGAGAGAATTTATTGGATGAGAAATATAGTGGTAGCTTGACAGGACATTTTGGGTAAAATAAGACACTAGAATAATTGAGTGCTCATTACTATTAGACAGGTAGAAATGATGATTTCAAGAATTTTTTTTATATGTGTAAGACATGCCAACATGCCAAGGGAAGTATTCAAAATGTAGGGTTGTACCAGCCACTCCCCATTCCCAATAGGCCTTGGGATTCAGTAAGGATGGACTTTGTACTTGGTTTGCCAACAACTCAAAAAGGTCATGATTTTATATCTTTATTGGCTGATAGGTTCCAAAATATGGCTAACTTCATTCCATGTTCAAAAATAAGTGATGCTACTAACATATCCAGTCTATTCTTTCAAGAAATTGTGAGATTACATGGGCTCCCTAGGAACATTGTTTCTAACAAGGACACTAAGTTTGTTGGGCACTTTTGGAGGACCTTGAGGAAGAAGCTGGGCACACATTTGAGCTTCATCTTAGCCTACCATCCAAAAAATAATAGTCAAACTAAAGTTGTCAATAGGAGCCTTGGCAACATCTTGAGGATTTTGGTAAGTATGCAACCAAAATAGTGGTATCTTGTTCTTACACAAGCTGAATTTTCATATAATGATTATCCTAATAGAAGTAAAAGAATGATTCCATTCCAAATTTTATATGGAATATATCTTATAGGTGTATATGAGATAAGATATCTAAGCAAGATATAAGTAAGTGTTAGAAAGGAATGTTTGTCATTGGACCAAAAGGTCGACCTATTAACGCCCAATACAAACACCAAATAAGTACTCACAAGAGGCTGTTAGTCCATGTCACAAATCCCTGAGGGGGATGCTGGTGATTAGTCCAACAATCCACCCCTCAACATTACCTAAGGGGATTCAAACTTGTGACCATGACTCTGATACCAATTGTTAGAAAGGAATGCTTGCCATTGCACCAAAAAGTCGACCTATTAATGCCCGATACAAACACCAGATAAGTACTCATGGGAGGCCGTTAGTCCATGTCACAAATCCCTAAGGGGGACACTAGAAATTAGTCCAACAGTAAGAAGTGCTAATGTAGAAGAGTTTGCCAATGTAATACAAAACTTGAATGAACAAGTGAAGAAGAAACTTGAAGAAAATACTATAAAATACAAGCTAAGGGATGATCAAAAGAGGAGAGAGGTCAGCTTTAGTGTGGGATACCTGGTTCTTTCCCACCTTAGAAAATAAAGATTCCTTAAGAGAGAGTAAAACAAGCTGAAAGTGAAGAAAATTAGTCCATACAAGGTAGTAAGAAAGTTCTCAAATAATTCCTATGAGATTTAACTACCAAAGGGGATTGGAATCTCTCAGATATTCAATGTTATATACCTATATCCCTATAAATATGAAGAAAAACCAATTGAAGGTCTAAAATAGAGGTTGATGAAGCTTTCCAATGAGAAAAATAACTACCAAAAGAAGTAACAAAGGAGGTTAAGAGCATTTTGGATAAAAAAGTGGTTAAGAAGACAAGAGACAAAGAGTATTTCTAGTACCTAATCAAGTGGAAGAACTTACTAGCTGACAATGCAACATGGTTAACTAAAAATGACATCAAAAAGCTAGGCACAAGCATGGTAGAGTTGATGAATAATAACACCAAGTGAAGATTACTTCTTTTTGCTCCTTGGAAGAATGATGCAGGAGCATATTGGCATAGGAATGTTTTCATTGTCTTTAGAGAGGTTTAGGTTGTTTAGACACGTCTAGTTAAATTTCCTCTAAAACTAGGGTGTTTAAATGTCCAAATTTGCAAATATGCTCTTTTGGTTTGTAATAAGGCCTAAGTCTTATATAAAGGCCAAATTTTTTTGGTTTGGTATCAAAATTTGTTTGAGAAGCCATATAATATGTCATCTTAAGTTTGTTGAACGTGATATAGGTTGGGAGAATCTCTTTTAGTTAGAAAAAGTTGTTAACTCAAAACTTGGAGTTTGTTTGCATGAGGCTAGAATAGAAGGTTTGTTGGATAAGTATGGATTATTTATTTTTATAGTGATTCCTTTGACCCAAGAAGGATATTATTATGTATTTGTATGTGAAAAAGAAGCTTGGAATGAACATATAGCCTTTTAGTGTGTTTTATGATGACTTTACTATAGACTATGCATGTTAATCTAATATGGCATCAAGCTCTATTATGACAGTAAACTTTAAAGGATTGTTTCACCTACTTTTAGTGCTCAAGACTCTAGAGTAGAGTAAAACAAGGTAAATTCAATTTTTTTGAAGTCTTGAAAGTCCATGGTTTGTCCTGTAGAGTAAATTGTTTGTAAACTATCCCAAACTAGGGCTTCCTGGTATAAGGAATCTGTACAGTATTTTTTTTGGAATATTGAAATTTGTGATTCCACCACACATGATTTCTCTATTTCAAATTTTAGAGCCTAGTTCATTGGTTAAGATCACTTTCTAAACCTTGACCTTGATTTAACCTTATAGGCCTGTCAAGACTAAAAACATGGTATTTGTATATGGTTTAAGGTAATTATTAAAAAAATTATTGTAATTAATGTTATTAATATGTTATTTTATACACCCCATATCAATATTAACTCTTATATCCACTTAATTCTCCATAACAACACTCAAATAGGGCTTTTGGAGGCCTAATTAGGCCTGACACAGAGCTTAGAGCACCTATTATGTACAAAGTAACTTAGGGATATCTTTAAATATGATTTTTCATTCCATATTGGGTATACAAATCACCATTAATTTATATGTCATGATTTTTCTAAGGAAATTTGAGTCACAAAAATAGGGTAGATAGGGTTACAAGCCCTTAAGCCTAAGTGAAAGATAAGGAAGGTCTTATGACCTATTGTACTTCTTTTGATCAACCAAAGGGGAATGTATAGGTATAAATAATATATATAGGTTGAATATAAGGTTTATATGTTTATGTTATATTATTTAAGTCTTTATTCATAGTTTCATGTGTTAAACCTAAATCCAAATGTCCATACCTTGTGTATAGAACACCTTAGTGGGATATTGCAAAGTATTTAGGTGAATCTAGTGATGGTAAGAGTATTATTTAGCTATTATTAGGGTGAAATAAATATATAAGACTAATATAAACTATTAATTATCATTAAATTTAATTAATGTGTCTTATCAAGTGTTAATGACAAAGTTCTCCATGACTATGTTTTTGGAACACTCATGCAGTTTGAGTAGTCATATGGAAATGATGATTTAGAGGTCCTATGAATTGAATTAAATAATAAAAATAATTTTAATATGATATTAATATCCATAAATCTCATATTAATTAAATTAGAGTCATTTAAAGTTCTCAAGATGGTGTGGAGAGTCAAAGTTTGTTGACTGTGTATTGGTTGGGTTTGGTAGCTCTCAATGAGCTTCTTACAGAGAAGGGTTTGAGTCTACAAATGTTTATTTGAAGATTATATTATATATAATAATGAAATTGATGTCATGATTTGTCTGTACATATTAATTATTTCCATTTTTATTTTCAAATGTGTGATTTTGCTCTAAATGTTCATAACTAAGTTTCAGTGTACACTAGTAGTTTTGAGTGAGCCTATAACAAGAGAGTTATTGAGGCCTATTGGCATATGTGGTAATGTAAAATGAATATGATAATGTTTTAAGGTCATTATGGATATTAATTCAATTTTTTTGAATGGGTTATTTGATAAAGTTGATTATATGGTTCAGATATAGTTGATAGACTTTTTGACAGTGAGAAGACCTAAAAGGCGAGTAGGCCTATATGGTGGGTCCAAGTAGTGAAATGGTCCAAATAGATTTGGGTACAAAAGGTAAACATATAAATTGTATATTGGAGGAATTTATTATTTTTTTCATCCATTGGTTAATATAATAAGTTCTCCTAAGGGTCAGAGTAGTAAAGTGTGGATAAGATAGACCTAATTTCATTAGGTCTCAACTAGGCCTAAGTGGGTTTTTGGCCTCTATGAGTTATGAAAAAATGAATTAGTGGTTTATTATAATGTGTAACATGTGTAATTATATATTTAAATGGTAAATAAATTATTTTAAGTATCTTTTCCAACCAATATGGGTGAGACCAAGAGTTGAGTATAAAAATAATGCCTAATTGGCCTATTTGAGAGTGTTAGAGAAGTGTATATTCAAGAATTGAAAAGTGCTCATTAAAGGAGAAGAATTAGGTCATTGAGGATCATAAAATTTATTACAGTATCATACATGTTTATCTAACATTGATACTATAGGTGTATGACAAGTCCAATTGAGCTAATGTGCCTAGAAGAGGCTAGTTGAGTGAGATGCCCTAAATGGCTATGTGACTGAGATTGAAGGGTAAAGAGTAAAAAAAAAGGAGGTAATCATCAGTTTAGTTATAAATATGTGTTCTAAGGTGATCCTATAATATAGGTAACTTATTTGGTTATAATTTATCAAGGGGTTTGGATCTTCCTTGTAAGATAGAGCTTGTAGAAGACTAGTTGAGTGGGTGCTTAACTAGGTAGGGGTTGGAGCTCCTTGTAAAGTTGGTGCTTCATTAAAATTTGTATCTTCACATTATATGAATATATTCCATATTTGTGGTTTACTATTTTTTATCCCCTAATATTTTTTCCCACATATCTCTTGTGTTCTCTTGTGATATACTTTTCTAGTTGATTGTTTATGCATTGATCTTTATGTGAATGAATGCTTCATGGAATGATGAATAGAATTTGTTATGAAACTTATTCATCCCCCACCCCCATATAGTAACTAATTTTAATATATTCAATATTTAATTTTTCACCCTTTCAAGATTCAAAATTTTTAGTACCAGACAATGTTGAATTTTTTGAAGTGTTTGATGATGACCAACAAATTATCCAATGATTATCAAGTATAAAGATGTAAATGCATGGACATATGATGAATTAAGGATATTTAATCATATAATAATCACCCATATGATTTTTATCAAGTCTAATCATAAACCATTTAGGAAAAGGTATAGGATGGTTAATCTTATCTTGAAGCCATTGATCCAAAAAGAAGTAGAGAATATGCTAAGTGAAGGATAGTTTTTCCTATCAAGCATTCAACATAAGTGGCCAATATAGTTTTGATTAGGAAAAATAGTGGTGAGATTAGACTATATGTTGACTTTATGAATCTGAATAAATATTCAAATAAGGAAAATTATCCTTTTTCCTCTAGACCTAACCAAAGGTTGACCATGAATGACCATCCAGACTTGAGGGTAGAGATCCTCAACAATCTTGGTGATGTTTTTGACATAGGATCATATGTTCCCAAAGAGTAATAATCACATATTTAATTCTTGATAACATTTGGGTTAGGATCCCATAAAACTCCATTATGTATATATACCATTACCATGCATACATATAATAGATAGGACATCATATAGAAGTTCCCCCATGTGGCCTCCCATCTTTGTGTAAAATTTATTCATGGAGGTAGGCACTAATTACTTCCCCCAATGAATAGGTTCACTCTAAAGTTATAATTAGGTCTATTATGGGAACCCACTTCAAATTTAGGAAGTTGATGATTTTGTCACTTAAGATTTAGTTTAATAACGTCATGCCCATATAAATCCCCATATTTAATTGGGTGATGGGGACATGATTTTTAACATGTTCCTTCATAGTAAATGTTTCTCCTGGGAGAATCCACCCTGATATTACTCAATTTACATTGTTGGCCTTATTATAGGTAACTATATTATGGAAATCAAACATAACATCTAGGATATGGAGACTCAAATAACTCATGAATTCATCCCCTTATACATAAGCATTGACTGTGTTATTATTGATGTAGTGGAGGTAACCACCATCTTTTATTCTACCCTTGAATAAGAGGCCCTGAAGCAAGTATATACATGACATAAGCTCTGACTTATCACATACATAATGAAGGGCCTATCATTTAAATTGGATCAGTTTCTTTATCAACTTTTTCTCCTAAACCATGATGTATTCTTCTAATGAAATTGAATCCATGTTATCTACAACTTCCCATAATGCCAAGTAATTGAAATAATGACCATCAAATATAGTCACATCAAAAACTATGTCTAAATACTTAATATAATACTTGATATAGAAACTGAAGGGTGTCAAGGGTCTTTTATATGATGTAGATGATGATTCCATGGTTATTTGGTAGGCATTTATATGCTTCAAACTATCAAAAATGGTTTGTACTAAACTAAATTATGTAAATTACAAATCATCCTAGTCATAACAAGCACTTTTGATATTACTAAAGGATGAAGTTTAATTGAGATCTTGAAAATTGAATGAGATGAACTTGGGTGGGGATCTATATTAATAGCTTTTTACATTCATTTCTGGTTTATTCACCATTAATTTCCAATGTATACGATCTCATCACCTTCATTCAATTTGAAACTGACCATGTTATCCTAGTGTACATATTACTTAAGATGCTTTATCATTCAAGGTGCCATGACATTGACTTTTCTATTTTTCCCTTTGTCATTATGTGGTCCAATTAAGGGAATTAAAACTTTGCCTTCAAGCCCAAAATACTCTAAAAATTAGAATGTTCTTCAAAGAAATTAATTCTAAAAGATTTTATCCCAAATTCTCTGCAATAATAGTTGTCAAAGACTAGTTACTCTTTAGAAAGATTATGGTGTGGGTAGAATTAGTCGCATCGAAGGTTCATAAAGTGAAGTATCTAAAGTGAAAGTTATTGAAACAAATATTTTGAAGAGAAATTTTCCAAAGTAAATATTTTTATATAAAATTTCCAAAGCAAAGTCTCTAAAGTTAAAGTTTTTGAAGAAAAGTTTTTGAAGTGAAAGTTATCAAAAGAAAGCTTCCAAAGAGAAAGTTTTTGAAGAGAATATTTCCAAAGAAAACATTATGATGAAAAGTCACTAAATAAAAGCTTCCAAATTAAAGTCTCCAAAGTGAAATTTGTTGAAACAAAAGTTTCTGAAGAGAAAGTTATTGAAGACTAAAGTTTATAAAGAAAGACTTTTCCAAATGAAATATTCTAGTGACCAAAGTAGCCAAATGAAAACATTATATCATAAGCTTATCTTAATACCTATTATGTAAATCAATTCTTCCCAAATTTCCATTAATAGATTAGTTTAAGCAAGTCTTTTCAAATGGAATTAAGTATACCCCCAACATGATTCAATATTCAAAACACCAAGTTTATATAGATCAAATGATAATCCACATAACCATCAGAAACATATAAATAACCAAATAAAATATTAATACTCTCTAGAAAAAAAGGGGTCCCCACTTTTCAAATAAACATATAAGGTGGTGTGTGTTAAATAAAACACATACAAGTATGCCTAGTCAGTTTGATTGTCTAGATAATTTGAATGACAATGGAATAAAAATATGTAAGGGTGACCCTATGGTAGTATATAACATCCATATATTCCTTAGTATTTATAAAATAAAATAAAGTTTGATAAAGTTACATGGGTCTAATCGAGCATCCATGACACACAGGCCTATGTGTATGATTTTAGAGTGAGTTTTGATAGTAGAGTTGAGGGAGACCCAATTCAAGAGGTGTTATAAAACTCTAAGAGAACATCACATGAGACCCCAAATATATAAATAGTAAGGAAAATAAAGACACAAAATACTTAGTTCTATATCACCAACTAATCCAAATACTTAGACTAGGCTAAGGATGGTCATAAGAGACCTACAAGAGAAAAATTATAGAGATAGGAGTTTTAAAAATTGATAATAGGTGAAAAAGGTTGAAATTGGATGAAAAAGTGTGATAATATTACCTTGAAGTCACCAATACACATATAGGTGGTCTAAAGTCCATGAGGCTTAGTTTAGGCCTATAAGGCCTAAAACCCTCCTTAAGCCCTCAAAACCCCATATTCATCCTTGTGGAATATTCAAACTCCCTAGGTATACCTAAGGTCATGAAGAGATATATGATGATAATACAAGTCTTGAGGAAGATGTTTTAGGTAGATGAAGGTAAGGGAATGGTCAATTTGGCCTAACTACCCCTCTCAAGCTCTATCACCCTAGTTTGCCATTTCAAACTACCAGTTCAAATTCTCATATCTTAAATGGTAATATTCTTGGGTCCTAGTACTCTTAGGGGAAGTTGGGTACCCATATTCACTTACTATCTAAGGTATAAAGAGTTTTATTTAGGATTTCAACTCTATGAACAATCTTTAACACTGCTAGTATACCCATAATGTTTAGTAAAGACTCAAAAGATGCCACTTTTTACTCAAATCTCACCATATAAGATGTATTAGAATAGGATATTAGGGGTATTTTAGGGGATATATTTTCTCAACATCCATATCATAAAGTTTGTAATATAAGGCCTATACTCTATGAACCATCATTAATGTGGTAGGACACAAAAACCCTTCCTAAACCCTAATACAAACTTAGTGAAGGATAACTAGAGGTAAATACATACAAATTCCTTAATTTGGCTTGGAAGACACATAAAACACATTGTTCACTCTTATAATGTCCTATTCATGGTATTGGTTTGTATAGATAGTTGTATGGATATAATAAAACCCTATTTTTATAAGATTTATTAATCAATCCAAGGTACAAGGATAGATGAAAAATTATAAATAATTCAAGAGAATAGTGAGAAGTTTATTCCACCCTCTCAAACCACAAACTACTCTCAATTCCTATTGAAAATTCTCTTATAGGCCTAGACTAAAGAGGTAGTCTAGAGGTGTTAGTGAAAGGTGACATAGTCATATAAATGATCAAGAATTATATATGTGCACTATTTTAAAGGAATAATTCCTGGTTTAATATTCTTTTTTAGACCTAAAACATGCTCTCTTACCCATTATTAAGGTTATATGAAATTATAATGGCCATCCAAGCAACTAACACTAGGTGACTAGGGTTAATTGCCTAGTAGGCCTATTTGGTCAACTAAGAGAGATTTATATTAGTATAGATGAATAATAAGAGATTAAATACATGGACTTAAACATCCTTATATATTATTCATGGAGGTGATTAATCACATTTCATGTCCATTATGGAGTATGGGGTAGTTGTTTAAGCCTTATTAACATGCAAAAGAGAGGTGGGCTAGTTAAGGCTTCATTAAGGCCAATTTAGATAATATCCTACCATTTTAACTACCAAAAGGAGATTTGGTTAAAAAAATTGGAATTATAACACCTATAATGAGGTAAAACAAGATTTTATTAGCTTTTATACACCACACCTCTATGTCAAAGGGCTCATTGAAGACCACAAAATAGCCAAAGAAACACATGTGGGAGATCATGGAGTTGTTACTAGTCCTTATTCATGGTTATAATTGATGGTTAAGTGAATTATGGTCATTATGGCCTCTTATCCACACTTCAACACCATATTATTCCTCCCTTTCCCTCTATCATTCTGTAAATTGAGGCTAAAAGCCATTATATGCATACCTCAATTAGGTATGAAGAAACTCTACCCAAACCATACTTTGTAACCTTTGAATCAATATAAGGACTAATTTAGATTATCTATGATATCTTATTGTGTTTCATACTTTTCTATTTTCATAAGTGGAGTCTTATCTTCCTTTACATTTCGTTATTCTCACCTAGTTATTAGGAGATTATCCTAAATAGGTCACATGGTGTGTGAGAGTGTTGGTGATTATTATTGAAGTAGAATATGATTAGTAGTGTCATTAAAACATAACATACATTAATTATATTCAATTTTTAATCAGTTATCATGGCATCCATCTGAAGCATTGATGCTTAGGAATCTCCTAAAGAGAATGGTCTAATCACTAGTCCTTGTCTAGTTCACAAGTTTTGTTAAAAAGTCAAATAGAGTGGACATAACATGTTGATACATCACCTCACATAGATTAGGTTTGTTTTATGAATTTTATATCCATTTTCATTATAAATGTATTAGGTTTATGAATTTATCCATATATGATGCATAAGGGGTAATATCCCCAAAACTAGAGGTTCACCTCACTAACTAGGATACCCATACCAAGAGGTGATCCCATTGTATCAGCTAGATGAGGTAGGTCTGGAACACCACTACCTCAAGGGTGAAATATAGACTGATAATATTTTTGATACATAATGTAGAGACATAGAATCTAGATTACACAACACTAACTCATATGTATAGATAGGAGAGGGATACAACTAGGATAGTGCTAGCATAGGCAAGGGTTTTATTAATAAGATAGGGGTAGATAGCCAAACTATATAGGGTTATTAGATACAGAGTAGGTTACATAATACAAGATTTTATAAGAGGTCATTCCAAGGATAAATAGGGCACCATCCTTTAAGGATTACTTGGTTAGGCTATATATGTCAGGGAGATTAATTCATCCTATAGAGTCAAAGAGATCTATGGGATAGGTTTCACATCATGGGATGGGTCCTCCATGAGGCACACCATGGTGTGATGAGCCAATTCTAAGATTAGATGCTCTATATGAGGGGTATGGGGAGACTTGACATAGTTTTGAGGATGGATGTATCAATGTATTCATAAGTTTTTGAGATATATATTTTGTATAGACAAACTCAACTTTGATGTGTGTGTGTGTGTGTGTGTGTGTGTGTGTGTGTGTGTGTGTGTGTGTGTGTGTGTGTGTGTGTGTGTGTGTGTGTGTGTGTGTGTGTGTGTGTGTGTGTGTGTGTGTGTGTGTGTGTGTGTGTGTGTGTGTGCGTGTGTGTGTGTGTGTGTGCGTGTGTGTGTGTGTGTGTGTGTGTGTGTGTGTGTGTGTGAGAGAGAGAGAGAGAGAGAGAGAGAGAGAGAGAGAGAGAGAGAGAGAGAGAGAGAGAGAGAGAGAGAGAGAGAGAGAGAGAGTTGTAATATTTGGATGGATATTATGGATTGTATATGGAATATTTATATACTATATATGGTTATTAATTTCATTTATGTATGGTAGATGGATAGATGGGTATTTAGAGCACTGGTTATACTTATTTCATTTTGATTCACACTAGCATATATTAATTATTTGCATCATTTTTATTATGGGATATGTATGATTTTATTATGGATTCATGGATAATGGTTTTATATATCCTCTTTATTTATTTAATTTTTCCTTACATTGGATTCCCAACAATAATGAATATTGAGTAACCTGATATTTAATATAACTTAAAACACATTACCACCAATGATATTAAATAATAATGAGGAATGATAATTTTTTAGGCATATGGACTAAAATGAATTATTTAAGAAAATTAAAGTACGTCATCATAATAATACTATAATACATCTCATAAAACAATCTTAACATACACATAGAAACAACATTTAAAGTATGATATTAAACATAACTATTCTAGATTATGTAAACACACAAAATGATGTTAAAAAAATAATTAGAAATACAAATGACATAAAAACAAATAAATAAATATAAAATGGTTTAAATAAAAATAAACTAAAAAATGATGTAAAATAATCAAAATTGAATTAAAAGAATAATAGATATATAATATGAGTAAAGAGTAAGTAACTAATGATGACTAACGTTAGAAAAGGATAAATAAACCAGGTGAATGGTTGAAGATAAAATAGATAAAAGAACAAATTTTAATGGATAAAGATAGAGAGGATGGATAACCAACTTAATGATTAAAGATAGAAATGATGGATAACCAACTTAATGGTTAAAGATAGAAAAGGATAAATAACCAAGTTAATGGTTAAAGATAAAATAAAGTTAAATAACCAATTTAATGGATAAATATATAAAATAAAAACAATGAAATAATGAAATAAACAAAGAAGAAAGTAATGAAAAATACAAACAAGTGATCAATACCTGAAAATATAAAACAAAATATTTAACATCTTAAGCAAGGGTGAAGACAATTGGTAGCCAAGATCTAGGCTAATAACTGAACAATCGATGAGTAATTATCAAGAGAAACAAATTGAATTATAATGGATTAAAAATAAATATTTTCTTGAGGAAATGTACGATGGGGAAGATGGTGGCCAAGCTAGCCCAAGAGACCCCATGTCTTTAAGAAATGCCTACATAATCCACCTTAGGTAACGCATATATGTATCAAGCTAGATGTAGTTTTCCCAATAGAAGAAGTGATGAGAAAAAGGATGATTAATTAAGTGTTAACTATTAGATGAAAATATGTTTTATTGACCCACCCAATAAATGTGAGTGAACAATGTTGGAAGATAGTTAGGATGGTATATGTTCTTGGTAAGTGTTTATGTGTAGTTTTGGATGATTGTATTATTGTTTTTTTAGTTTTTTCATTTTTAGGTTTAAGATAGGTGATAAATAATTTTGAAAAAGATGGTAATATAGAATATGTTCCTATATCATGAGCAAGGAGGTAGGTTCACAAGTAGAAACATCAAACCATAAGCTAACGTGTGATAAAACAAGTGACACATAAGTGACAAAAGACAATATGGAAATATGCATTGAAACATGATGATCCCAAGTAACTAAGGTGAATATAGATAATGGATTACACATGTTTCTATAAATTTGGTTTTCACCATGGTACTTGCCTAAAGTACTAGTAATCTAGTTTTCACTTTTAGATGATCTATATTTTTTGTTTATTTATTTGTTTTTTTTATTTTATTTTTAACACCTAGGATATCAAAAAAACATATAGAATAAGTTAAGCATACAATATTTTAGGGTACATGATGTTCATAGCTTCATCAAGATCCTCTCCATCTTACGTATCCAATCTATAAGCTCTTAATGCATATTTACCAATAACAACATCTGGGCCCAACCAATTAGGCTCAAACTTTCCTTTATTTTATCCTTTAGCATTTGTATTTTATTATTTTTCCTTAATAAAAATATCTTAGAATTCAAACTCCCTAGATTTTATCTTCTTATTAAATCTAAATTGAAGGTGAATATGGTATACTTCAAAATGGTTTAAAGCATTAAATCTTTTCTCATCTAGAAGTTTGAGTTTAGTAAGGCATGAAGTATGATATAATTCTTCATCAATTATTTATTGTAATGATATATGCGAGCATGGAACCTTTAATTTTATTTGTGGAATAGACTCACTGCCATATACAAGGGAATAAGGGGTTGCCCCTAAGGGTGTATGAATTCTTGTATGATTTGACCAGAGGGGAGGATATAGTTGCGTATGTTAGTCATGACCAACTTCATTGAAAACTCTTATAAGGATGTGTAAAATGTTTTTATTGGTTGTCTCAGCTTGGTCATTACCTTGTAGGTAGTAAGGAGTGGACTAATTATGATTGATGTGGTAAGTTTGACAAAGATATTTAAGATCCTTATTCTTAAATGATTTTCCATTATTAGAAATGATAGTGGAAGGGATACCAAAGTGCTATATAATGTGTTTTAGGATAAATTTGTAAATTTGATTTCCATTTACATAAGGAAGAGGAGGCATTGCCTTAAGCCACTTGGTAAAAGACTCTATTTCCATAATAATATGCTTATGACCATTGGAAGAACTAGGATTTATTTTTATAATGAGTTCTAACCCCGATGTGGAGAATGTCCAAGGTGTGGTAGTAGGTTGTAGATATTTTGAAGGGATATGTATAATTTCATCATGTTTTTGACAAGGTATACATTTATTAACATAGGCACATGAATCAAATTCCATTATAGGCCAATAATAACCAACTTGCATAATATTATTCATTAGGACCATACCACTCAACTGTGCCCCACATATTCCCTCATGGAAATACTTAATTACCAAAGTATATTCCTTAGAATTTAAATAGTGTAAAAGAGTTTTATCATAGCCTCTAGGATACAAGGGGTTTTGAAAGATGGTGTAGTGAGAGGTATGTTGAGTAAATTACTTATGCTAATTATGGGATAGGTTAGATGGTAAGATGTTATTATTAAGATATTTATATATGTCTAAGTATCATGGAGAAGTGGGACCAACCACCTTGTAAACTATCTTTGAATTAGGTGTATCATAAGTCATTATCATCAGGTATTTAGCCAAGAACTTTTTGTGTTTTATGCTTAAATCAAGTAGATAATTAATGGCATTTATGGAATCTATTGCCCTATTTTTTATTGTTAAAATTAGATGAATTCAAAAGAAAATATAAAATTATCCAACAACCAATTTTAAGGGATCAACTTATCATCATGATCTTGGAACTCATTGGTTACTTGATTAATGATAAGCTTAAAATCACCAAAAATAAGATGTGGGATTCCCCATTAGATAGTTATTTTTAGACTTGCTATAAGACCTTCATGTTCTACTATGTTATGTGTAAAAGGGAAATCAATTACAAAATCCTTATGAACATAATCCCCACTTGGTGTGAATAAAAATATACATGCCCCTATCAGTGATTGGTAAAAGAACATAAAATAATAGTTGTAAAACTAGAGACTCATATATGGACATTATTGATTCATCTAGAAACTCTACAATAAGAGGTGTTTTATCATTGAGATTTACTTCAAGCAATATATCTTTTAAGACTTGTCCTTTAATTTATTTTTTATCAACACACTCTAGATTAAACTCACTAAGAAGCATAACTCATTTATCCATCCTACTTATTAGAGCTATTATGGATAGAAGATATTTAAGAGGGTTTATTTTAGTGATGATCTTAATTTGATTATTGAGCATGTAATGTTGTAGTTTTTCTGAGGAAAAAATAACTGATAGACATGCCTTTTATATTTGAGAGCAATTGAGTTCATAATATATCAAAGTTTTACTTAAGTAATACACTAATCTTTCTTTCTAAATGTCATCATTACATGATATTAATGCCCCTAGTGAAAACTAAGTAGATAAGATGTATAACAAAAGAGGTTTACCAACAATAGGTGGCATTAGTACTGGTGGATTGGAAATATATTGTTTAATATCATCAAATGCTTTTTCAAAATTACCATTATAAGTGAAAGGGGTGTATTTATTTAGCAAAAAAAGTGAAAGGGTGACAAATTTCTTCAAGATGGGATATAAAATGCCTAATTTATTGAATTTTTATTTGAAGACTTTTAAGATATTTAATATTATTTGGTAGAGGCATATCCATAATAGCTAGAACTTTAGAAGGATAAACTTATATGCCACATTATGAAACAATTAAATCTAACAAATTTTTTAACATCATGCCAAACAAACACTTATTAGGATTCAATCTCATTTTATACTCTCGCATGCATTCAAAGATATGATGAATCACTTGAGGGTTTTCTTCTTTAGATTTGGACTTTTCAACACTATGGTCAACATAGTCTTCCATAATATCATTAAGCATATCATGGAAGATGAAAATCATTACACATTGATGTGTATATATAGGATACTTTAAACCAAAATGAATTAATTAATATTAAAATGTTTCCCATGGTGATGTGAATGTGGTTTTGTGTTGGTCTTTGGCAGTGATTTTGATTTGATTATAGACTAAAAAAGCATCCATCAAAGATAACATTTCATGACCTATAGTGGAATCTACAATCATGTCAATTTTAGGTTATGGAAAATAAACTTTTAAATATGGCTTATTGATGTCCCATAAATCTATGTAAAATTTGGCACTTATAGTTTATTTGATACTAGTACTATGTTGAATATCCAATATGAATAGTTAATAGGGTGTGTGAAACTAATTGGTAGTTGTTTCTTAAGTTCCTCCTTTAATAATAGTGCAATCTTAGAATGCATCTTACAGATTTTATGTTTCATTGGTTTGGCATGTAGATGTACAACAAAGTGATGCACCACTAGTTTTGGATCAAGCCCTAGCATATCAACATAAGACCATGTAAATAAATTAGAGAATTCATGAAGTAAAAATGCAATTACATCCCTTTCTTCTTTATTAAGAGATATTGCAAATTTGAAAATTTTAGATCCTCTTATGTGCCAATGTTCATAGGAATAGTTTAATCAACTAGGAGAGTTGACTCTTCTTTATAATTTGGGGGTGGTGAAGGAAGATTGAAATCCTCCTATATGTCTTCTTAAGTTGATGTATAAGATGAATTAATATTGTGATGTATTTTTATTCCCTAAATTATGTTGAATCAGATAACTAAATTTAAAACCCTTTCTTGTGATCACCAAATAGTTTATGGTCCCTTGTTTTTAAGAATTCAAAAATAGCTTCATCATTTTGGAAATTATCAAGTGGAAGTGTTATGCATTGGTCCCATTTTATGAGGGATGGATATGTGAGATCTAGTGTAAGAATGTAATTATTATGAAAAAATTTTGGTGAGGGAAATGTATTCAAAGTAGATAAGTACTAAACCCATTTTTTTTCTAAAGAATCATCCTCTGACTCACTTGAAGAGTCAATTTGGAAAAGTGTGAGATACCCATTAAGAAGATTAAATCCTATGTCATATTTAGATACATTTTATTTTATTTTTATAAGTTCAATGGATCCTTATTTATAGAGTGCCAAGGCCTTTACACTTATATTTCATTATGTTACACATGATGGCTTTATCAATGGGATATGTGTCATTGGTAAAGTAAGTAGCTAGTTTAATGTAATAAAGCTAAGAAGGATTGGAATATTCAATATACTCATTTGGAAGTAAACCACCTTCAAAAAATCTTATCTTACCAAATTTATTAACCAATATATTATCCTTTTGATGTTGGGACATATATGTTGGCTAATTTTTGGCCCACATATCATGCTTTTGCCTAGTTTAAATAGATGAGCAGGGTCCCAATTGTTGATTCAATCAGGTGGTTTAGAATCAGGCTCAAAATTACAAGTGGAGGGATCTAAGTAGGTTTTCATGGTGTTGAATAGTTGCAAGAATAATTATGAAAAAGCCTAAGTTTACACTTAGTAAATATTTCAAATTTTATCTAAGTGTTAGGAGCATTCAGAGTTCTTTCAAAGAAATTGTTCCACACAAATCCAACAACAAAAGTACAAGGCATAATTCTCTTATAAAAATTGTTCCACTTTATTTGAATAAGTTTTAATTCTTTAAGGAGGTTTATTTTGGGTTTTTTTGGCTAAGCGTCAGGAATTATTTCAGACATTTTATCTAAAACAAAACTCCCAAAGTGTCATTTTTTCAAACAAAGTCCTATACAAAAGTTTTTAAAGGGTATCTTTCAAGGAAATTTGTTCAAAACAAAAATCCTAAAGGGTCATTTTTTTGAAGAAAATTATCCCAAGATAAAATCCTAAAGGGTATTTCTTTCAAGAAAGGGGCCAAAACAAAAGTTTTGAAGGGTAATTTTTTGGCAAAGTTTCCGATACAAAATTACCTAAGGAGTGAATTTTTTTAGACATTTTATCTCAATTAAAAGGTCATGGAAAAATATAAATATGAATTCTTTAGATAAAATTGTCCCATGGCAATTTCCCCAAAGACCTCATTTATCTTAAACATTGTATGTGCAAGCATAAGTCTTGAAGACATGAATTATTTTAGACATTTTTTTCCACAATAAATTATCCAAGGAAAAGATAAGAAAGACTCAATTCTTTTGGGCAATTATCCCATGATAATTTCCCTAGAAATTTTATTCAATGCAAAA